>VDFB02349769.1:0-27422 GCA_007258455.2 Sequoia sempervirens
TTGGCTTCAAAAATTCATGAAATCTCATTTTTTTAATCCTATAGGCATGCAAAAGCATAGAATGTGACACATATTTCTGGATTCAAAAATGATACAGCCTTTGAAAGCTATAGATGTTTTTCTAATCAACCTATCAATTAGGACTTTAACAGAATTCAAATAGAAAAATGAATAATAATTATTTATTAAATCTCAAAGTAAATCATAATTTATATTGGTGGAAAGATGAGAATCTCCTTTAAAACAATTTTCATTTCCATCAATTTTGGCTAAAAAAAAGTCATCACCACATTATAATCTCACACATACCCATCATATTGCCACTTTGGCCCATCATGATTCCGCATATTCCAAGAGTGAAGTTGATATAGAAGGTGAAATCTTGTGTGCTATGGATATAATCAAGAAATTTAGTAAAGAAAATAAAAAATTAAAAGACCAACTTCAACGAGAAAAAGATTCCAAAGACAAGGTAGGTTCAAATTTTGTAAAAGTTTCTTTATAGTTTGAAGAGGTAAGAAATCAGTTTGTTAACTTAAAGAGTCATGTTGATGAATCTAATAAACTAATTATTTTTCTAAAATTTGAAGTTGAAGAAGCTAAAAGGGTTGTTGATTTTGCAAAATATGATCTTGAAGTCAAGACTAGTGAATGCTGAAAACTAGAGTTAGAAATAGTCTCTTTGAGAAAGGAGTTAGAAAAAGCATCCTCTAAATTGCACAAGAGTTTCCAATTTGAAAAGAGTATTGATTGCTTGAATGACATATTGAGTAAGCAAAAAAATCACAAATACATTATAGGTCTAGGTTATGAAGAAGGAAAATGTTCCAAAGTAAAAAATGCTTCTAGGAAGAAGATAGACCTAAATTATCATTGTGCTACTCTTGAGGAAGACACAAAGAAAGAAAAAGAAAAAGTTGCTGATGTTGGAAGAGGAAGAACAAAATCAAGACCTACATCTATCAGAAAATCCCATTCAATAAGGTATAATTGTTCCTTTTTTGGTTACTGCTACTCATGTTTTGCATATGGCCATAAAGCATTATAATGTTGGATGTATGGAAGGAAAAATGATTTGCAAAAGAGTTTTAATAAGTTGGCATTTATTAAGAATAATGTCACATATATTTTAGATGTAACCATCTTGGGAACATTGCATGAGATTGTGGTAGACAAGTTATAAATGGTGATGTAAGATTCATGAGAAGTTATAGATCCTTGATCATGTGCTATAGATGTAATAGTGTTGGACATAGAGCCAATTTTTTTAGAAGTTAGTTGAAGAAATCATCTAGAAACAACAAGAAGATAGATGATTTGATTAAGCAAAGGAAAGAGCCTTTGAAGGTTTGGAGAAGAATGCATGAACAAAAAGAAGAAAGCCAGGTAATCATGTGCATATTGCACAAGGAACATCCCAAAGTGCATAAAAGGTAGCATGGGGTAAGGGGGAGTAGGTTAGTGTTTTACTCTTCATCCCCTAGAGAAGAAAAAGGAGTGCTTTATAGATTTCATGTAGTGTTATCCATGATGCTCATTCATAGTAAATATTTGTTGTTGATACATAGTTTTCAAAGTTGAATGAATATGGGTGATTCATGATTGGTTTTGTGCTATTCACTCCATAGTGTTGATGCAAAAAACTTGACAGTAATTTACATCTCATGTCAGTTAAAAACAGATAAAGGGAAATGAGAAGGTATGAAGTTATGGAGGAACATTATCTTCATAAAAGAGGGACAACTAGCTACAAAAGTATCCAAGTTTTGTGGCTATGTAAAAGGTTAATCCAGCTTTGACAGTAATACACTTGCATGTGTTTAGTGAAATATCCTTCATAAAGAATGCATAGTAGTATGTTTAATTTTTGATGCAACAATGGTTTTTTCTTGAGATAATGATATGTCAACTTGGTAGTGCTTTATCAGTTACAATGTGATTCTTGCATATTGATGTATAGGAAAAGGAAATCAAAAGTATTGAAGGTGGTGCTATTATTAAAGAGATGGCCTTATAGTGTTGGTACTTTGAAAATATTTTCTTTCTTGGAGTGCTTGATTCTAATTTTCATGGATCTTCAAATGATCTTGTGATGGCTCAAGTGAGAGTATCTCACTGCTTTCTACTCAATTGCATAAGATAGTTTCTTGGTGTAGTAAATTCAGTGCATAGGCTTCTCATCGTAAATGTGGTGAAGTATGGTTTCTTTACTTTCTTTACCCTCTTATTTCCATGCTTAGTGGTTCTTGTTCATGCTCCTTGTCAGATTGAGAGGTATTGATACTTGTCCAATTAAGTTGATATTAATATTGTGCTCATGCACTTCTTAAAGTCACTATTATGATAATGTCCGTGATGTTCATGCCAATTTGTAGTAGGAAAAAGGAGGTCTTCAATGTTTGCATGCTTACATCTCGTGGTCATAGAGTAATCTATGGAGGGATAGCTATCTTAGTCATGCTTGTATAGAAAGTAAACATGTATTCTTCAAAGATGATAATGAAAGTGGAGTATGCACCATGACTATAACTATGTCATGGTAGTGATAATGCTTTATTTCTCTTTCATAGTTTGTTGATCTCAATCCTAGAAACATCAATATATTTTTGGTATGTTTTGTTAGTATGCAACAAGATAAGTTTGGAAACATTGATTATTTTTCTAGTAGAATGCAAAATAAGTTTGGGATGCAAGTTTCTTAATTTCTCTTTTTGACCAGTAGAAAACTCAATCATTTGCTTGAATGTTTGATCTTGTCTTTGGAACAGTGGAAACGTCTTGGAACAATGACTATTGTTATCAGGTCCCTCTTGTGGTTAGGTTGATGTGGAAGTTACTCTTCTTGGTTCTGCTGCTTGAGGTAGTGCAAGCTCAATTGTTGATGGTAGTCTATTTGTTTTGTTTGAGTTTGTATCTTCATTGTGCAACTTGTTAGTTGATGAACTATGACAGTCATATATACTTTTTCACTGTGATTGTGGAACAATGATTGATGCATGTCATGTCAATTTTGTTTTCACAATGTGACAAATTCATGCTTGGTACAATACTCTTATGGTAGTAGTATAAGATAGCTACTCTATGATAAAATAGTGAGCTCTTGCACTGTTGTCATAGTGGCAGTAACTAAGTGTATGTTAGTGTTCATATACATGATGGATGCACTGTGACAGTGGATTTGTGAAAGTATAATGATTGTGACAGCCAGTTGAAAGCAAAGTGACAGTGATCTATAGAGGCAGTGATTTCTTGTATTGCTTTGGTCTGTTTGGTGTTGAGTATGCTAATTGTTGACAACTCTTCATGTGCTAACAATGTTGTAAATGACAGTATTTATTTTGGGGGTATCTTTGACAACATGTTTTTATATGTCACAATGAATAGTGCTTATTCACATTCTTGGATGATGTGGAGTGAATTCAATTGATTGGAAAGTCTTGTTGAGTGTTTAACTATTATTTTTCTTTGTTACAATGGATAGTTCTCTGTAATAATTGTTTGACTATGGGATTTGGGGTGTGAAGTATTTTTCTCAAGTGAAGATCTTATATGGACAGTGTTTTTGCAGGCTCTTTGCTTTGACAATGGTGCCTAAATAGTGTTGGTGTTTGCAGCTTAGACAATGTCAGTTACAATGAAGAGTTACAACTAGATAGTGTTATTGTGTATCTTGTGACTTCTTGGTGCATTGCAACTTGAAAAATTTATAGCTTGCCAGTTCAGTAGTTTGATAATTTTTGCTTGAAGGTAGTTATTTGATACCTTGCCTTGTATATATGTTTCTTTGCTTAGCATTGAATAGTGCTCAACTAATTCTTGACAGTAAAGTTATGGTTCTTGACAAACAACTATATGATGGCTTAGTGATCTTGACAGTTGATTAATATTTTGGTGATCATCATACTTTCAAAGATACAAAATGTGTTATGCACTATTAGTATTGGCCAATGTTTAGTGTTGTCTTCCACTGATAAAATAGTCTATACAGTATTTCAGGGGGAGCTTCAAAAATTGTTCTTCATCCCTAGCTCATGAATGGATCATTTTGTAGCTTCTTATTTAGATGTTCAGATTGTATAGAAGCACTTGGATCAGTGACTTTAGTTTCTATGTGATAACATGCATGCTTATAATGGTGATGTGACAAACTGTTTACATGTTACTAATGTTCTCGTTTGTGATTACATGTGGTATCTTGCACCATGGCTATACAGTGATAGTTGTCTTGTCATGATACTATAGGTTATCTTCATATTTTCTTTGATGCTTTGTTTTCTATCATGCTTAGGTTTGGTGCATACTACCTTTGGCATTGTTGTCAAAGGGGGAGAAGACATGCAATTTGAGACAATTGATTCTTAGTGGTTGCACAGTTGATTCTTAACATATTCTCCATAATGATTCACATTTGATTCACATTTGTTCAAGTGTTTTTTGCAGTCAAAAGGTAGTTGATTTTCCCTAAGGGAAGGGACAAAGTTTAAGGGTTGACATCAATGCCAAAGGGGGAGTTTCTTGTCATGGCATGCAATTTGTCATTGATGTCAAATTTGGGTATTTAATGGATAGTTAAGGTGCATGAGATGTTAGAGCATGGCCATTTCTCATGTTGGGTTCATTCTATTGGTAAAGGAACTTGTTTCATGATTTGATATTAGAGCCAAAAGTACTGGGTTTGAATCCCCTCGGCTTGCACTAAGGGGGAAATTGTTGGAAAATGGACAACATTCCCCCCAGGATTCATGACATGGACTAACTGTCTTCCGTGGATCAATTAAATTTGATGGTTGTATCGGGCATTAACAAGATGACCTTTTGGTGCAATGACAACTGTGAGGCCAACAGATAATAGGTGATCAAATCTAAAATGTAAGGAGGATAAGACTTGGTTGATGCCTTGTATGGAGTTGTCTTTGACTTAGTAAACTTCTAAATGCCATACCATTGAGTAAACATCAACAGCTGATAAATGTGTACAAGATTGTGAACAACAAGTCGATGAATTGCTCAAACCATTTAATGAGGTGAGTTGACTCATGCTAGACTAAGTCGATAGGAGTTATGTGTTGCATATTTGATATTGACTGATTCAACTATGTAGTAAACCCCGCCAACTCTTGGAGAGATCTATTTACCTTGGTGCCACCTTATGAATCCTATTTTTGTAGGTGTTCATTGTGAAGGAAATTTGAATTAATCCTTTCTATCATGTGCTGATTTGAAATAGTCTCTTTCTAATGTTAATTAGTGAAGTCAATATGTAGCTTTTCTTATCTTAGTAAGTTCTTATTTATGTGCCACCTTTTAGCTAAGTTTTGTGAGTGGCTATGCATGGTGATTGTTGTCAACACTTATTCCTATTCTATTGGATGAGAGGTCTATAATCTGTTGTATAAATAGTAGAGAAAACTAACTTGTTTGGGACACATTTCTTAAAGAAAGTTTCTGCATTCTATTTGTATTCCTTTCTACATTATTCGCTATATATTGAGAGTGACATTTGAGCATTGGTGAGAGTGAGAGTATTTTATCATATTGAGAGAAGCATTTTGGAAACTTGCGAGTTAGAGGTTATTGTGACTTTGTGGGAGAGATTGAAACTAAGCTAGTTGCTATTCTGGGAAAGTTGTATTGTAGCCTATCAATTGGATAAGTGTTAACAGGCATGGGGATAATTCTCCTTTATTTGTCTTAATTTTTGAATGATTGTTTCATGAATGCTTTGATTATTCTATTGTGAATGTTTGCAATTAGGGGGAAAATAGTATTTCTTTGAAAATGAATTAGAAGCTATTTATACTATTTCTGCAATGCTTGTATGTACTCCATAATAGGAGGATTATGTTTATCATACGTATTACATACTAGATATGATTAAACATGGGTAGCATAAGGGTTGCTCATAACTCAATTATTTGATTATAATAGATAGCTAGTGGATCACTCCTAGGTTGAGAGGTATAGTGAAACCTAGTGAGTTAAAACTACTACTTGATTAGTGTCAATGCACACTTAAATGCAAAGTTATGGCTGATCCCACAATATTGGTTTACAATTTTTGAGAGATCCTGATTTTTTTTGAAATCACATATTTTTAGAAAATATAATGATTTAAGCCTTGAAAAGTTCCATTTAAAGGATTCCAATTGAAGAGGGTTTGATTGAACCACCTTAGATCAAATCCCCTCGGATAGAACCCCGCTATTTTTAAACCATACCTATAACAAAGTCTCCTTTACACCTATCAAAATGTTGATAAATAACCACTTTTGATTTACCTTTTAGGGGATCAAATGAATTGATTTATATTTTATTTTTTGTAAGTTTGTAGTCCTTATTATAAGCTTCCTAAAAAGTATAATTTTAAATAAATTTAATTTTATTATTATATTTATTTTTTATTTCTTGTGAATGTAGGCTTTTCACCGAAAATGAAGTCCTTTGTTCTGCACATGTGGAAAAATAGAAGGTTATCAGTTCTTTTTTTGAAAATATTAGTGCACTAGATATATAAGTCCTTGATCCAAAAAATAAATAAAAATTGAATTTCGATACATACAAAAAAAGTTATGTAGTATATAGTCTGCCTATGTCTAAATCATAATTGGTTTGACTTTGAAACTTGATTAAGAAAAAAGTATTCAATAAAAGACTATGAAACCAATTGAAAGTGCTATATATTGTAGTTACAAATCTAATTTTGAAAAATAAAATTTTATCCTTCATGGAAAAAAAGTTATGTTGTATACGGTGAGCATCACTCCTTAAAAATGATGTTTACTGAAAAAACTAGTTTTCAAAGGAGATGGAGAAAGAAGTGTAATATGATTCCAAAATTTTTGAGAAAAATATATTTAGAATCTATAAAAAAATGTCACAAATCACTAGTTTTCATCATCTTCAAATTCCTCATGGTTTAGCTACTATAGGTGCCTGAAAGTGAAGATTTAGTTAGGAAAAATCAGTTTAGTGTCCAGTTTGGCCAAAAATTGTAAACCAGTATTGTGGGATCATCCTTATCATATTGACAAGAGCAAAAAAATAGATTAAAAAATTTTAGATAAGGGGATTACACTCCCTAATGGAATCATCTATTGTTATGAAAATTCTTTGATTGAGGTCATTCATTGATAAGGCTATACTCTTAAATGGGTATCACTTATTGTGTGGTATTTTACTGAGTGGAGTCAATTATATAATCTATGTTTATGATGAGACTTATGTAGCTATATTCTAGATTATAAAGTTATACTTGGGACAAGATTGTCTTCTAAGGTAATAGCTTAATTAAATGCAAAGATAGGCTCATATGTTATACCTAGGATAAAAATGTCCATTGAAGAGGTAACTAGTACTTAGGATTTATTGGTAGATCAACCATTGCATTTTGGGAAAGGGTTATTTTTGAGGTAACTGATTTATATATGGGAGAAAATAACCTAAGCGTAGTATATGAACAATCATAGACCAAACCGAGCCATAGTAGTGTATGTGAATGTGAGGTGTGTCATTCGAAGTACTGAGTGAGAATACCTTGGCCAAAGTAGTGTAAGTTGCCATTGTTTACACCGTAATTTCACCATGTTCCTTGTATGTAGTCTAGTTTAGGATTTTTCATACTTGTAGGTGTAGCTACCATATGATTAGGTTCTAGTTTTTGGAACACAACACTAAGCTCAGATAAGCAGTTGTTATGAGTTTTCCCAACCGATCTCTTCATTGAAGGGTAGGGCCATCTAACTGACAAGGTAGATGTGTGGGGGACCACATTTAAGTCCATGGTTGGTGGAAAATCACTTGATTGGTTCTTCTCTTCATTAGTTGGTAGTCGAGGTTTGGAGATAGCTGCATTAGTATCAAGGACAATTGGAGCATTTTCACCTGCAAGCAAGGACCATCATAATGTATGCCCCAATGCGGTGATAAAAGGACTAGTTTGTATATCTATTTCTAGATGAAGCTTTGAGGAGCTATGTACATGTCATGTACCCTTTTATATGGAAGAATGTAATCATGAATGATAGGGTATGTGTAGGATCATCATGAAAAAAAATAGGCCCCTAAGTGGAAAAAATTTAGAAAAATCAGAGTTAGGAACAAGTCACTTGAGAGGTGAGTGTGGAGAGAAGCTTGAAAAAGGTAAATTGGGTTGAACTGACAAAGGTTTGATAGTACATAGATCAGTTTGAGTATAAGTAGAACTCACCAACATGTCAACAAAAACCAACATATGTTTAGAGGTTCTAGAAGAAAATCGAATACAGTGTGATATTAAGTGTCAAATCAATAAAAGTTGTAAGGAAACAACACTCTAAGTTGAAAGGCACATCAACAAAAGATGCTATGTGGGTATGGATATTCCCCCACAAAAAGAATATTGGAAATAGAATTGGAATATTAGAGAGCCCCTTAGATGGTAAGGTTGCTAGTTATTTAATAAGATCTTTTTATTAATGATCCAATTATTGAATCTATGAGATAGAAATTAACCATGAATCTAACTTTGGGAAAAAAGTATATTCAAGGTATGCCATTGAGGTAAGAAAAGGAAATAGAAAGCCAAAAAAAAATGAAAAATCATTTCTAGAAGGCAAATGCTTTCAAGGAGTTCAACCTTGAGTTGAAAAAATATTATGGAAACACTAAGGGGGGAAGGAAAAGAGTAGGTTGTCTCAAATAAAGTACCCCACCTAACAAGAATCATGAATAAATTTTCGATTTGGAAGAAATTTTGACTTCTTTGTAAGTAATGATGTCCATTAAGTCATGTATAACATGACCACAAGGATAAGGTATGGGAATTTTTTGGAGAAAAATAGTGGAAAGGTCAAGAGTTGTGACCTATTATCACACCATACCTTGCATATATATATTGATTGTAAAATCAATTGCTATTAATCATTGATGCCTTAAGGAAAGGATGGGTAGTTTACTTGATCATTGCACCTATGAGATTGGCAAGGGGAGATCTAGATTATTCATGATTTGCAAGGAAGTTTCTTACTACTCCTATTGTCTTTACATGAATTAGCTATTGTTGATCTAGTCATTGATAGATAGACTATATGGATAGTGTGAGATATGTCAATGTCATGAAGCGACTTGGCACTATTATCTAACTATGATAGAAAACCTTGGGGATGATAAGGTTTAGCTATAAATCCATAGAGATGGTATGAAAGATAAGTAAGGATATGATGCTATGCAACCACATTGATTATCTATACTTGATTGATCATTTGATCATACTTTATACTCGAATAAAACCCTAGGTTTCTGATAACCTATATGGGACAAGAATTTTGTTTGATTAAAGAGTGAAATATTAGGTTAAGTTTTACCTATTGGGTTGGGAAATGTACACTAATCATTGATACCTATACATTGGGAATAAATTACTTATTTGGGATGTACATTTGGTCTTGATTGGAACATATAAGGTTAGAGTAATCTATATAATTAGACTATTCTTGGGTTGATGACTTTATCCTAAGATTAGGGTATATAGTGGTTGAGACTCACCTGTGTGATTAAGTGAACCACTTGAACTAATGAGAAACATTAATGCTTGGTAAATTAGGTATGCAAATGAATTTGAATCAACATGATCAAATGAGGATTAATACTCAAAATTAGTATCGATGCTCATTGGAAAAGATAGATTGAGCTGAAAATTGTATTACAATTTTGGAAATGACCCAAGAATGAAAGAAATCCAAGTTGTGGATGTCCTAAGATAAAGGAGATTTGTCTCCACAAAGTGCCTAACCATTATTAGTTGGGAGTTTAATGTGGCATGAGTCCACAAAATAGGTTTTCACTTATTCAAAGAATAGACTATTATGGGATGTAAAAGAGCCTATGTACCCAAAATTTTAGAGAATTAAGGGGTGAAATGAGGAAATTAATGTTAGAGTTAGAACATTAGAATGAAAAAGTTATTTATCGAATGGGGAACCACTATAATATAAAAAAATGAGTAAGATGTTGCTGAGTATATAACAAGATTTAAATATCTAGTGTGATAGAAAATGTAGACAATATGTCGTCATTGGTAGGATAGGTGTACTCACTTGAGATTCCAGAGGGGGAGTGCTAAAACACAAGATAGTTTAACTTGTCTATGTTAGTATAACTGACATAATGTTGTGGTGGACAAACTCACCAAGGTAACCAGCGTTGGTTGGAAACCTGACTTATGGGATTTTGTTCCTAAATAATATATTGTGTGAGGTAGTTTCTTAGTAGTCTTGAGAAGGCTGTCTTTGTTGTGAATGAGAAAATAATGATTAGATTGTGTGGACCATGATCATACTACGAGATATTTAGTTGAACGAATGCACAATATATTATTGTAGCCAAATAGGAAAATAGGAAAACCAAATCTTGAATGATTTGTTGAGTACTTATAAACTTCTAACATTGAGGCTTGATCCATTATATGGAAAGGAAGGTTGAAAAATCTATTAGGCTAAAATAGGTTGAGAAATAGGGTTAACCTTAGACTTGATAGACTCTTAAAAATAAGTAAGAGATTGAAGAGATCAATGAAACTTTGTCGATACAAAGCTTAAGTATGAAGCAGTATTGGAATTGATAGGTGTCCAAGAGAAATGTTGTGCTCAAGGTGGACAAGTGATCAAGAGAATTAATTTTGGTAAGAAAAAAGATTAGTAAGAGATGGGCAGACTTGACTTCTGATTTTTCTAAAGGTGTAAATACCAAAGGGAAGGATGGGACCCATGGTGTAGTGCATAATGCACCATTATTCCTTTTCTATTTGGATTATACTAAGGATAAAGTTGTGGGCCAATGAGAATGTGCTTTCTAGTCACTATAATATAGATTTCATGTGCTATTTAGATATTATTGTACATGATATATACATAAGAGATATTATCAATACAACACATAAGCTCTTTGAGAGAGTAAGTACATGTGAGGCATAGAAGTTTATCCTATGCGATAGAAAGGATACTCGATTCAAGGTCTAGGAAGGACAAGGTTGTAAGGAGTGATGCTACATGGGATGGATTTTTTTAAAATCTTACATATTTTGAGAATGGTAAGTAAAAATTTATTTGACCTCATTTGTATGTTAAAGTTCTTTATATCATCAGGAACGATGATTCACAAGGGGGGAAGTATTTTACACCCCAATTCTGTAATTACTATTTACTATTACTATGTAGGGTAAAGTGTGAATTCCAAAGATGAATGAATTGTGCTTGCACTTTTTTATCAAAAAAATTATGAATAAATGTTATCTCATTTAATGATATGTGAAGAAATGCATATATGTGAAATGAATGGTTATTGAATTCTAACTATGACATGTATTACGTGTAATGCATATTTTTTTGAATAGATGACTACCTTGGGCATATTTTGAGAATATAGATGTAGGTATATGTTCATTCCTCGAGGAGGAGGGGAAGTATCACTCAAGAGAAGATCTTGGTCAGGTAAATAGTAATGTAACCTATCTAAGCTTATACCCACCCACAGTAGAATACTTGAGTTAAGTTATTATGTGGGAGTAGGTAAGTCATCCTTAGTTGATGTGTCTGCATTAGTAAGAGTCTTTTTTTACTATTGAATGCATTATTGGGTGATGTTTATTTGTTTGAGCTTGTGAGTCCTTTCTTATCTTACTATGCTTGATTATATGGTTGAATGAATGTTTGGGATATATGCATACGTCGACATACATGTATGATGGATATAATGTGATGTCCATATGAGTACAATGACATATGTATAGATATGTATATATGTTTATAAACAATAGATATGTATATATGTTTATAAACGATAGATATGATGTTATAGTAACATAGGTCATGATCATTCGGATAATGAATGGATCATTTGATTGTCATGTTGATAGATAATATATATATGTTTGTATATATATATATATATATTAATACACACATAAGTGTAAATTATTAACAGAGGTGTGTGTATACATATATATAGATATATACTATATATTATTACTATATGTGATTACTATCTTATTTATATTGAATATATACGTACTTGGTTATCATGGATATGTATAAATATATTAGTATATATACACATACATATATATATATATATATATATATATATATATATATATATATATATATATATATGATATATATATAATATATATGATATATGTATATGCACATATATAATATATATTTATATATATATGTTAATATAAGGCCAAATTAGTATGAGTATATATATATCTATATATATCTATATACACAAATATATATATATGAATGCATATTATATTAGTGAAGCATTGTAATTTAAATAGCACATTGGATGTTGTAAAGTTCATACCGTAGCTTTGACCAACATTTTAAATACTTCATTATAGTAGCATTGACCATCAACGAATAAGTGAGAAGGATAAATATCTTAATGCAAAGAAGATCGTTGCTTAGTGGACATCACATTGTGAAGTGGCCTGTGGAATAAGGAAACATTAGAGGCCGATTATATATTGCATATATAAGCAATGCTTTGGGGCTGATTTATGGGAAAAGGCCAATTTGTATATAGAATGTTGCAAAGTATTTAAAAGATGACATATACATATATCAAGTAAAGAATGGAGGTCGTTACACTTAAATAAATGCTCTAGTTGATTCAAATGAAATACAACACAATAGTGGATAGCAACTAAAGAATAAGTCATGCCCTCATTTCTTGTAACACATAAAGCTTAAAAGATAAAATCGGTTTATGATATGCAACAATAAGAAACGTTTGACCATGTAGATAATAGGCGATCAAATATGAAATGTATGGAGGACAAGAATTGGGCAATGCCTTGTATGGAGTTGTCTTTAACTTAGTAAACTTCCAAATGTCATATCATTGAGTAAATATCAAGATCTGATAAGTGCATACAAGATTGTGAACAATAGGTCGATGAATTGGTAAATTTTTTTAATGAGGTGAGTTGAATCATGCTAGACTAAGTTGATAGTAGTTACGTGTTGCATATTTGATATTGATTAATTCATATCTATAGTAAACCATGCCAGCTATTGCAGAGATCTATTTACCTTGGTGCCACTTTATGAATCCTATTTGTTGTAGGTGTTCATTATGAAGGCAATTCAAATTACTTCTTTTTATCATGTTCTAATTTGAAATAGTTTCTTGTTGTTATCAATCAGTGAAGTCAATCTATATCTTTGCTTATCTGAGTTAGTTCTTATTTATATGCACCACCTTTTAGCTAGCTCGAGTGAGTGGCCATGCATGGTGATTACTGTCAACACTCATGCCTATTCTATAGGATGAGAGGTCTCTAATTTTCTATATAAATAGTAGAGAAAACTCACTTGTTTGGGACACATTTCTTAAAGCAAGTTTCTACATTCTATCTGCATTATATTGCTATACATTAAGAGTGAGCTTTGAGCATTGGTGAGAGTATTTTATCATATTAAGAGAAGTATTTTGGAAACTTGTGAGTTAAAGGTTATTGTGACTTTGAGGGAGAGATTGAAACTAATCTAGCTATTGTTTTGGGAAAGTTGTGTTGCAACCAGTCAATTGGACAAGCATTAATAGGCATGAGGACAATTTTCCTTTATTTGTCTTATTTTTTGAATTATTTTTTCATGAATCCTTTGATTAGTCTATTGTGAATGTTTGAAATTAGGGGGAAAGTAGTATTGCTTTGAAAAGGAATTAGAAGCTATTTATACTATTTGTGCAATGCTTGTATGTACTCCATAATAGGAGGATTATGTTTATCATAAGTATTACATACTAGATATGACTAAACATGGGTAGCATAAGGGTTTCTCATAGATAAATTATTTGATTATAATAGATAACTAGTGGTTTACTCCTAGGTTGAGAGGTATAATGAAACCTTGTGAGTTAAAACTGTTGCTTGATTAGTGTGAATGCACACTTAAATATAAAGTTGTCGTATTGATAAGAGTAGACTCATAATTCTATTGTTATGATAGAATTAGTATCATATTGTTATCATATTTAAGAATAGACGAATGGAATCATCTATTGTTATGATAATTCTTTGATTGAGGTTATTCATTGATAAGGCTATAATCTTAAATGGTTATCACTTATTGTGTGGTATTTTACTGGGTGGAGTCAGCTATATAATCTATGGCTATGATGAAACTTATGTATCTATAATCTAGATTATAAAGTTATACTAGGGAAAAGATTTTATTCTAAGGGAATAGCTTGATTATGCAAAGATAATCTCATATGTTATACCTAGGATAGAAATGTCTGAAGAGGTAACTAGTACTTAGGCTTATTGGTAGAGCAACGATTGCATTTTGGGAAAGGGTTATTTCTAAGGTAATAGATTTACCTATGGGAGGAAATAACCCAAGTGTGGTATATGAACGGTCATAGACCAAACTGAGCCGTAGTAGTGTATGTGAATATGAAGACTGTCACTTGAAGTACCGACTAAGAATACTTTGGCCAAATTAGTGTAAGTTTCCACTGTTTACACTATCATTTCACCCTGTTCCTTGTATGTATTCTAGTTCAAGATTTTTCATACTTGTAGGAGTAGCTACCATATAATTAGGTTCTATTTTGTGGAACACAACACTAAGCTCAGATAGGCAATTGTTATGAGGTTTCCCAACCAATATCTTCATCGAAGGGTAGGGCCACCTAACCTATGAGGTAGATGTGTGGGGGACCACATTTTAGTTCATGGTTGGTAGAAAAGAACTTGAGTGATGCTTGTCCTCATCAGTCGATAGATGAGGTTTGGAGATGTTTGCGACATTATCAGGGACAACTAGAGCATTTGCACCCACAAGCAAGGATATTCAAAATGCAGGCACGGATGCAACAACAACAGGTCTAGTTTGTATATCTATTGCTAGATGAATCTTTGAGGAGCTTTGTACATGTCATGTACCCATTTATATGGAAGAATGCAATCATGAATGATATACTTGAGTTTATTCAATATGATATCTATGTTTTGAGAAGATTTGTAAAATTACATTGGAATGCAATGACAATTTGGAATTAATATTATTTCAATTATGCATATAATTTACATTATAGGAAGAAATTTTTTTATTCCTATGTTTTGGCATCATGGTTTATCACTTGTGGTGAAAAACTTGGAAATTTAACTTTGAAGAACACTGCGGTTGCTACAACTTTCCTTTGTTAGGGACTCAACTATGGCCATAGTAAATTTTTCCACATTGACATTCATGGTGGTTGCCTCTAGGGTGAATGTATCTGATACTCTCTTTATGATTAATTCTCCCCTGACCCCTAGAGTAGGCTCTGCAACTTCATGCATTTTAGTGGTTGGGGGTAAAGCCCAAATAGAAAGCGCATCTCATTTTTGACTGAAATCTGACCCCTACAATGTGACCTCTTCTTCACTATTAAAAATGGGGGAATCTTGTCTTCTTATAGTATCAAATGCAATAGTTGATGCCAAGTCCCATTCTAGGAGAAACACTACTCCACTTTTCCTTACCAATGCCCCACCCTTTGTTGTAGCAATGTTCAAGTACTTGGTCCTCATTTCATCTCAAACCTCAACTTCAATGATCTTTTGGGGCTTCTTAAAGCTTACAGTTCTCTTCTTCTACACCAACATTGCATATTCATCCTTCATCTAGCCCTCCATACATTTTATTGGAAATCTTGCATTTTAACAAATGCATCATCCTCTATAAAGCTTTCACAAGCTTGAAATATCACATTCTTAGAGCTATTTATTCCACTTAGGTCAAATTTTCTTGACCTAAAGGTCAAGGCCTGTGGTACCATTTCCCCTTGAGGGGATGGAATCCCTTGCATTATTTCTTCCCCAGTTATAACAATTTCATCATTTTAATCCTTTATAGGATAATCAATAAGGCCAATAGTTGCAACATTTTGCATTTTTATTAATGGCTCCTTTGGAGAGGCTGGCTCTTTGGTTGGTGAATCCAAATCAATTATTTTTGGAGTGAAAGAATGCTGTGGTGATAATGGAGGTAATTGTTGTGGTGGATACTGCACCTTTGACTCCTCAAAGTATGCAAGAGTTGTTGTTAGCTACTTTTTTTTGTACCCTTCCTTCTTGAATAAATGTCTACCTTCTTGGAAGGTTGCTGGGCTAACTCTCCCTTTGTCTTGGGGGCCTTCCTCTTATCTTGTACAATCCTTTCTTCCTTATAATTAGCAACAAATTTGTAAATTATTTACATAATTGTCTCAATCTTCAAAATCGGGTCACTAATATCTGACAAAGCATTAAAATCAAGGTCATAGACCCTCCATTATCTCTCCAATTTTACTAAAACAACCCAGTTGCTCATTATTTCCACCTGGACATCAAGATCAAAAATAGTTTTGGTGTGATCCTTAGCATAGTATGGATATGGACATATCACCCTTCTCTGATCCTATTCATGAACCAAACAATGGACCCCTCAAGATAATAGGTCTTATATGCATGAAGCTTCATATTATAGGGCCTAAGGTAGTTGTCCACAATATTTCTCCATCCATGTGTTATCATGATAAAATTGACAAACATAGTGTATGTAGGGAAAAATGTTCCCTTTCTCTTCTCATCTAGGAAAACATCATCCACATTTCCCAATTTCCACATCACCTCCAAAAAAATAATCCTTAAGGGCACCTCCCTAGGGAGCACATGGGGTGTTAGTGGTGTGCTATACACCCTTAGAACCATGCAATCATTATATGGGATTACATCTCCCCAATTGTGAGCAATATTTAAATGAGGCCTACTCTCAGCTAACCTTAAAAAGTCATGTAATTCCTTGGGGACCCTAGGCACATCCACCATTAAATATTTTCTTAGCTTGGAAGTAAAAATATTTGTAGCTACCACAAAAATGGCCTTTTTATCATCCTTATCTAGAAGTGGAGTCCATGATTGCATTGGAATTTCAATGCCATCCACATTTCTTTTAAGCTTCATGCCCTGACCAAAATAATTTGCACCTCTAAAAAGAAACATGTGCATGAATAAGGAATACCACTAGAACCTCACAACTGATTCCCCATTCTTTAATGCCACCAATCCTTTTTGAATTTCCTCTACTATGTATGTAGCAAAATCGTATAAAGTATTTACATTGGGTTGTTAGATATTTGTAGCCATGTACATTTTGGCAATTGGCATGCTAGAGGTAGGATCAAAACCTAGAATTTGGAAGATGGACTAGAAGGTTTTCTAAAAATAGGTGAAAAAATACTTGATGGGGAGGGGCTCAACACCAGAGGGTCCTAGAACAATCCTTCTTTTTCCTTTCATTTCCCTATTAATATCAAAAAATTGGTCAACACCAAGACCTTGAAATCATGTTTTACTTTTCCATACTCCTCCCTCAATTTTTTCTCATCAATCTTGAGCATATCATTGCTCCATTTTTTCAACCTAAACACATGTGCAATTTCTTCCTTGGTAACCCCTACCATATTTTTTCCATCATATGTTCTAACAACCCTAACCAGAGGGCCATATTTTGTAGCGATGGCCGTGAGAAGATCTACATCCACATACATGTTGGGAACAACCAACTTGGCCATGTATAATGTCCATGGATTGCTAAGGGGGATACTAGTATTCCTATTTCCAAACCATCCATGGAAAAGATTCCATCCAGAGTATGATAGGGTAGCGTCTTTAACTATGCAAAACTTATTAGTGATCAATGCCAAACTTAGTTTTGGGGCCATGATACGTAGGTTGTCCTTTTACTTTATCGAAGTTTGAGGGTTTCAATTGTTTAGTTAAATCTTGAACTAGAGGTTTCACTATAGATTTTGACCTAGAGGCCTAGCCCTTTGACACAAAAGCTTGGACTTTAGGGGCCATGGGTAATAGACAATTCAAACTAGGGCTTGACAGGTTTAAACTAGGGTTCTTACTTATCAAGGAAATACTTGACACATAGAAAAGATTAAAAGCACAACATATATCAATCAAGAGAATGTCAAACCTTAAAAGAAGCCTAATTTAGAGAGTAGACAATAAAAATTGCAATTGGAAATGGATATTAGGGTAAATTCAAGTTCAAAGAGTGTAGTTTCAACTTATTGGTGTAAAACACTGAAAACCCTAATTTGATGATTCTAAATGCTCAAAAAAGTTAGTAACAAGTTCTGGATGCATTGAGAATACTTTTACAAATGAACATAAGCTTTAAGGCAAGCTTTTATGGTGAAAAAATCCATCAATTCAGTAGAAAAATGCCAACTCTGCCATTACTATTTGCTTGCGCAAACCAAAATGGCTCAATGGTGTACGTTTTAGAAACTTTGAATTTTTGTCATTGATTTGATCTTCATGTGAACCAGTGTGCAACTTAGATGGAGTAGAAAAGGTTTGAACATTTTCCTTTTAGCTAACTCGACATCCATTGTGATTAATTTTTTCTAAGTGTGTATCCTCTCTATCATCTTTGTAGCCACACTGCTGTTTACAAGCCAATAGAAAATCTGCATGCAACAACCTACTAGCCCTTTGAGATTTGCAAGTTTTAGATCTACGGTCGTGGGCAAGTGGGGAATGAACCAGATCAACTTGACAACCACCAACATGCATCTTCTTTAATCAACTGGCCAACACCATAATGTACATCCTTCTTTTACAATAGATGTTTGAGATTAAAACATCTCAATGTGAAATTTTGTACATGCATATAAATCCTTTTATTAGCACACTTTTTAACCTCCCAAAGTTTTCGAGAAATATTTCATTAAATATTTCTATGCCTTCAATAGTTTTGTAGATGGTAGTGATGATGCCACATGGCATTCGCTCGCTATGCCTCTATGATCCCAGATTTGATAGTGTGTCCTCCATAGGCTAGTAGGGAATGATTGAGATTCATTTGTTAGAATACATCTTAACCGTTGATTTAGTTACCTTTAGCCATCAGTGCCTTTGAATAGTGGTAGGAGCTGCCATGTGGGTGGATAGGTGTCATTTGCTCGCTATCCCTCTGGCTTTTTAATTTCATTATTTTAATCCCTCAGGCTAGTGGGGAACCAATAGAGTGTGTTTGGTGGGACCTACCAAGCAATGCTAAGGGTTTTAATAACCATGCGTGCTTATTACATGACTTAAAATGTGGTCATTCGCTTAGGTTTACAATATAACAACTAAAGGAAGATACTAAACCCAAACTTAGAATAAAGGCAAATATTAAAAGATTTACAGCTCACTTAAAATAAAATATGATTTATAATGAATCAATGGGTGACGACTAGGAATACTAGGCTTAAGGGGCTAGTAACCAGATGGATTCAATGACTCAAATTATGACTTGAGAGACCAGGAATGGGTAAATACCAGTCAATAGTGAATTAGAACGTATGCAAAGGGATTAACACTTAGGGTTTTTACAGGGTTCAAGGCACACATAAACCCTAGCATAGAAGTAAAACAAAAACCCTAAGCTATAGGACACACCCAAATTAGAAAGAAAACAATATTTTGCAATAATCATTTAGTGGAACAAAAAAATTTGAGGGGTTCCACCAGTGGCTCTAGTTGGGGATGTCTATTCTTCCAAAACAAAGTGAGATCTCAAAATCTCGAGGTTGAAGCAAACTAGACTAGAGAACCAAAACTAGGGATAGTATGGACAAGGCAGACCAGACCAACCAAAGAAAACACACCAAACCAAACCTATGTGCAAATATACAGGTATGTGCAAGATCATGATGGGCCAAAAAGTGGCGATATGATTAGGTATGTGTAGAGTATGTGGCTGCCGACTTTTTTTTTACCCAAAATTGATGAAAAGAAAAGAGTTTTTAATGGAGATTCTCAACTTTCCACCAATATAAATTATGCTTTATAGGTATGTGTAGGATCATGATGGGCCAAAAAGTGGTCATATGATGGGTATGTGGCTGATGACTTTTTTTTTACCCAAAATTTATGAAACGAAAAAGGTTTAAAGGAGGATTCTCACCTTTCCACCAATATAAATTATGCTTTACTTTAAATTTAATAAATAATTATTATTCATTTTTTTCTATTTGAATTCTGACTAAAGTCTGATTGATAGGTTGATTGAAAAACATCTATATCTTTCAAAGCGGTATCACATTTTTTTGAATTTGAAACATCGTCATTTTATACTTCACATACTATAGGATTAAAAAAATAAAATTGAGATTTCATGAAGTTTTGACCAAGTTAGATTAATTAGGACATAAAAGTTTTTATATTTTTAAAAGTTGTAATAAAAAATCATAATTAATTATTTACTTGAAAAAATTACAAAAATATATGCATCACACATCACGGACATGGAGTCCTGCTTATATATAAAATCTTATATAAAATATTATCATTTGTGGTTAGGTTGGTCAAATAGACACCTACTTCTTATTTTTTTCCCTAAAATTTAAGTACTCTTGCGGTGAAATTTAGATTTTCACCATATGTATATATATATTTTTAAAATAAACCTAGTAGTTTAAAACTACATTCAATTTGCTACAAAATTCTATTCTTACATATATTTTGGAAATAATATAGATAACTTATTCAAATTTTACATCAAGGATTGTCTAACTCTATTTTTTATGAATTTTAGCCACTTAAGGGCCTTTTTTTCCATGATGATCTTGCACATGTACCCTTACTTTGAATTTAATAAATAATTATTATTCATTTTCTATTTGAATTATGACTAAAGTCTGATTGATGAGGTGATTGAAAAACATCTATAGCTTTTCAGCGGTATCATATTTTTTGAATCTAAAACATGTGTCACATTCTATTCTTTGAATACTATAGGATTAAAAAAATAAAAAATAAATTTCATGAATTTTTGACTAAGTTAAGGTGGTCGGACATACGAGTTTTCATATTTTTTAAAAATTTGTAATAAAAAACTCATAATTAATTATTTACTTAGAAAAAAATTGCAAAAAATATGCATCACATCGGGGAATGAGTCCTATACTTATATCTAAAATATTATAATTTTTTTTATCATTTTATTGTGGTTAGAGATTGGTCAGGACAAACACCTACTTATTTTTTTTCCTTGAAATTTAAAGAAGTAATTGCTATTGCATTAAAATTTCAAATAAACCTAGTAGTTTAGAAACTACATTCAATTTGCTACATATTCTATTGTTACATAATTTTGAAATATTATAGATAACTTATTCAAATTTTCATGTCAAGTTTCCTAACTCTATTTTTTTTGAATTTTTTGCCACTTAAGGGCCTGGTGTTTCCATGATGATCATGCACATTCCCATACATAGAATTATAATGTTCATGGAAAAGATGCATACCTCAAGAGAAGTATGCCTTAAAAAAACTCCCATGTTTTCCCTTATCCTAAGCTCTAGCATTCCACATCATTAGCATGCTTCCTATCTCAAACTTCCTTGGAGAATCCTTTTTATCATACAAATGTTTCACTTGCAACTGCATTTTAGAATTTTTTTCTTGAGCTTGTCTTCTAGTTTCATCCAACTCTATTAGAGCATCAACCATGTGATGCATCTCAACAAAAATGTCTTCATCATATTCTTACACAAAATTATACATCTTTAACAAGTTATTTTGAGGCAGCCTTGAAACCAAACCAAATACTAGACCAAATGGGGAATGTCCAGTGGAATTCTTAACATAAACACTATATTCCCTATGTGTAAGTTTCACCATTCAGTCCCACACCTTTTTATTCTTCTCAATCACCCCCTTGATATCAATCTTCATTAAACTCTTGCTACTTGATTCTGCCTGACCATTTCCTTGTGGATGATAGGGGGAAGAATAAGATATATGAATTCCATTTTTGTCAAAAAAATATTTGAAATCATCTGATCTAAAACACATAGAATTATTAGAAATGATCTTCTTTGGGACTCTAAATATGATCAATATGTTATTCATCAAAATCTCAATCACTACTTTGCTTGTTTCCTTCTTTGTGGGAATTGCTTCCACCCACTTTGTAAAATAATTAGTGGTAATAAGAATCCAAGAATGTCCCCCACTAAATTTCTTAGATATTTTACCAATGAAATCAATACGAGCCCACTATTGAAAGGGGGCTTGGACTGAAATGGGTCTAAGTGGTAGATTCCTTGAAAACTTTAGCTTTCCTAAGAATCTTTGGTAGGCATCACAAGTTTTGAAAAAATTGTGGGCATCTTTGAACACCGAGGGCCACCAAAATCCTACTCTGAAAATCATGCATGAGCAGTTGTGTTTGCCATATAATGGCCACCACATACTCCACTATGCATTTCTACTAGGATTTCTAATGCTTGCTTTCCATCAGTTACACATTTGAGTATTACCCCCTCTGGGCTTCTCCACAAAAGATCATTATCAATAATGACATACTCAATGGCTTTTAATTTCAGGGTTCTTCTTTCATTGTTAGCCATACCTTTAGGACGTTGCATGGTTTTTAGATATTGAACAATCCATTCATACCAACCACAAGTTTGAATGTCACATATGGGTGCAACATCTACACATTCAACTTGATTTATTTGGTTAGCCTCCAAGTTGGTTTCAGCCATCAACTTACCAAAGCCTTTCCCTTTCACCAACTTAGTAATTATTTGAATATCAATGTTAAATTATTGGATCATATTGATCCATCTACATCTCTTTTCAGTGACCTCTTGTTGAGTGAAAATATCTTTCACTACAACACTTGGGACATACACTATGATAGTAGCTCCCATTAAATATGTTCTAAAATATTTTATAGCCTTAACTAATGCATAAGCCTGCTTCTTAGTCATGTCATACTTGACAACTGCAGCCTACAAATATTTGCTAAAAAATGTAATGGGCTGCTCAAAGCCCTCATCATTCTTCTATAACAATACATCAGCGATCGTGTGAAAAGATGCAAAGGAGAAAATCTATATAGGCTTGGAGAAATATAGAGACTTCAGCACTAGGGCCTCCTTTATGGATTGTTTAATACTCTTAAATGCCTAAATTGGCTCATTACTCCAAACTACCTTCTCTCCTTTCTGGAGCATCTTAGAGATAGGATGGGTAATCTTTGTAAAGTTGGTTACAAACCTCCTTAAAAATTGATCTGAACAAAGAATGATTGAATTCCTTTGACATTCTTTGGTTGTGGAGTTTTATCTATTCTAGTCACTCTTTCAGGATGAATTCTTATTCCATCTTTTGACACAATATGGCTATGTAGCTTCCCTTCCTTCACCCCAAGCACATATTTCTTGGTATTCAAAGATGTGCCATATTCAAGTGACTTCTTGAATATCTTCTCGAGATGCATACAATGATCTTCTTCCTTCTTGTTGTATGCAGTTAAACCATTTTGGTACACTAGTAAGAATATAGATCAATAAAATCAGAAAAGGCCACATCCACAGCCCTTTGAAAGGTAGCACCTACATTTTTTAGGGACAAAGGAATCCTAACATAAATGTAAGTTCCTTGAAAGGAGTAGTAAATGTAGTCTTATACTACTCTGAATCCTTTACCACAACTTGATTATAACTAGAGAAACCATCAATCATAGACATCAACTCACAGCCAGTCACCTTTTGTAACATGGCTTCCATGTTGGGTAATGGATAATTATATTTTAATGATGATATGTTCATATTTCTAAAATCCACATAGAGCCTTATATCACCATTCTTTTTCCTCACTGGAACTAAGTTAGACACCCATGTAGAATGCCTAATTGGCTTGATGATACCTCCTCCTCTTAATTTGACCAATTCTTCTTGCATCTTCGGTGCTAGTGTAGGATATATTGGCATTTTCTTTTTCCTAAAAGGCTTAGCATAAGGTTTTAAGGGAATCTCATGCTAAAAAAATTCTTCCCTATATGCTTTTAAATCATCATAGGACCAGGAAAACACATGCCTATATTTTCTCAACAAAGCAATTGACATTGCTTTTAGCTGAGGTTTCATCTTATTTCCAATGCATACTTTCTTAGGAGCATTTTTTGTACCAATATTTACTTCTTCCAAATCCTCTTTGTAAGTGGATGTTTGCTTAGCATTGCTTCTGTTAGGGCTATCAAAGATGAGATCTCCAAAGCAACTAACCGCTTTGGGATTTTATTAGTCTTCAACTAAATAACTTCATTCCCAAACACTGTTTCTTTTCCATCCACTTCTTTTACAAAAGATCCAAAGTCACTTTCTTGACCCTCATACCATCTATACTCTGTAAGAATTTCAAAATATCCTCATCATCATTAAACACCTATCATTTCTTTATGTTATCAAGAACTGAAGGTTTTA
This sequence comes from Sequoia sempervirens, assembly GCA_007258455.2. Taxonomy (NCBI): domain Eukaryota; kingdom Viridiplantae; phylum Streptophyta; class Pinopsida; order Cupressales; family Cupressaceae; genus Sequoia; species Sequoia sempervirens. The sequence continues at coordinate 24,304 of VDFB02349769.1, forward strand.
CTTGCACCTCAACTTTTTAAATACCAGCAAAAGTAATATCATTCGACTGAAGTGCAATATTTGCAAGCAGATCAACCACTTAATTCTTACTCCTATCCAACCACTCAATACCAAATGCATCAAACTATTCTATTGTATCCCAAACAAAATTTCTATGGTAGACACTAAAAATTGTACTATGCCCATGACTTCTAAATTCTCCATCATTTCCTCTTTTATCTTTAATAATTAAATAATTTTTAATTATTTAATTATTTTCTAAACTCATAAGTCTTCTATTAATTAAATAATTTTATTTATTTAGTTAATTCATTTCTATATTTATTCCTCCTTGATTAATTAAATAAATTTTATTTATTTAATTATGTCACTAATTAAGTCCTTTCTTTCTAAAATTAAATAAATTCTTATTTATTTAATTTTTATCCACACTATAATTAAATAATTATTTTAATTATTTAATTATTCATTAGCCTCTTCTCTCATAATTTTTTTTAATTTGGTCCATCTATTGAATTTTAAATTAAATCATTATTTAATTCAAAGGTCATCTTTGTCACATTTTCTATAATTAAATAATTATTTTAATTATTTAATTATTCATTAACCACCTAGATTAAAATAAAATTTTTATTAGGGTGAAACCACAATAGTGGTTTACAATTTGATGGAGGAAGAAAACTCACAAAATGAGCCCTTAGGATTTTTTTTTTGATTTTGGGGGTTCGAATGAACTTGTTGGTTCAAACAAACCAAAAAAGCGTTTGGTTGAACTAGGGTTTGAGCGAATCAAATTAATGCATGCACGAACAAAAAAAAATTGAAAACCCCTTTTGAGAAGGGGGTTTGGCCAAACCTGGGTTCGAGTGAACCCCCCTTTGCCCTCATTCTCCCCCTCAAGCACTTTGAAAACCTAATTTTTTTACTCTTCGAAGCTCGGGTTGAAGATGAAAATGGAGGATTCTTCACAAACCCAATTGGAATCAGGTAGTCCTCGGAACGAGCTATCCAATGAATATAATTTTAATATGTTTTGGTTTTATTATGTATTTGTTTTTTTAGTTTTATTAAACATAGGTTTTATCAAAAATAGAGTGTACATTTACTTGTGAAAATAGAAAGAGATTATCAAATGTTTTTTTTTTTGAATTTAAATATGGAGTGCACTAGATATTGGGAGTCCTTGATCCAACAAAAGAAAAATTGAATTCCGATATGCTCTAAAAAAATTATGCGATTATATAGTAGTCACACTATGTTTGAATTATAATTGGTTTGACTTCAAAATTTATTAAAAGAAAAATATTCAATACATATCTAACCAAAATTGGAAACTGAATGTCGAGTTACAAATCTAAATTTAAAAGAATTAAATTTTTATCCTTCCTTGGAAAAAAGTTATCGTTATCACAGTTAGTATTGTTACTTTTTAAAAATGTTGTTTCCCATATGAAAAATTATTTTTAGGTAGGGAGATGGAAAAGAAGTGCAATCTGATTCCAAAATTTTGATAATTTTTTTTTTAGAATCTAAAAACAAAATGTGATGAGACTCTAGTTTGCATCATATTCAAATTCCTTACGGTTTAGCCGCTATAGGTGCCCGAATGTGAAGATTTAGTTAAAAATAATAATTTCAGTGTCGAGTTTGGCCAAAAATTGTAAACCACTATTGTGGGATCACCCATTATTTAATTTCCTCTCACCTCTTTTACTATGCTAATCTTATCTTCCACATCAAGTCCTTATCTATCCATGTCTCAATTAACCTCCACCCTTGATTAAATTATTTATAATTTAATCTTGACTGTCAATCCTTATAATTTTTCCCTAACCCTAGTCCATACTACATCTTTCATTCTTGGCCATTGATTATTGAATTTTAATCTTAGCCCTTCGTTCAAAATTGTCTTTCCTATAAAAGACCTCTATCATTGTCATTTCTTCATATTAGACATCTTGGAGAATCTACAAGCTATCTTGAGTCATCTTGCTATCAAGTCTATCAACATCAAGTTAAGTACATCCATAGTCAATAAGAATCGTCAATAATTTTCTTTGTCATTATCATTAGGCCTATTTGCATACTCAAAAATCTGGGGGAAACTATTCATATAAGAAAATGGAGAAGTGCAATTAAGGTGAATCAATGGTGGTGTGAAGATTTCATTGCAATATTGCTTTTATGTTTTATGTCTTTATGCTTTTTTGTACTTCATTGTTTATTAGGGTTTAATTTACATGCATTATTGCCTAACCTTGATAAATTTTTAGCCCTGATTACATCTATAAAGTATCAACCTATTTTTCTTTGATGCATATCTTGACCTAACTTGAGAAACAACAACCTTAGAATCTCTAATAACTCTTAAAACTTCTTCGTTCCATGTTTCTTAGCTAGTCTTAACCCTAGTACTAAAGCCTCATACTCAGCTATGTTATTTGTGCATGCAAATAGCAATGAAAATGAAAACTTAATAGTTTTACCACTAGGGGAAATGAGTATCACCCCTACATCAACTCCCTCTTTTGAGCAAGCTCTATCTTGAAACATATGCTCCATAATTCATCATTGTTTGCTTGTTGCAATACTTTTTTCACAAGTGGTGCATGATGATTCTCCTCTTCCTCTTGTAACTCTTCAACTCTGAAATTATCAATACCGGTATCCACAAAGTGAATTTTGTCCTCTTCTTCCATAAACTCAGTTGTGTGTGGAGCTCTTGGCTTCCTTAGGAGCTTAATGTCCTTTCCCTCAATTGGGAATGTGGCAACAAACATTTCACACTGCATGCTACCTCTCATGGAATCACTCCACTTCTTGGATAGTAGCATACCATAATTTGGTGGGATATCCATCACAACTATGCTTATAACAAACTTCTTGTTAGGAAAAGCAACCAATCTATATGGGACATCCTTAATCACTCTTATGACTGGGATCTCTCTTGAATGCATGGCATAACATTTACCATATGCACAATTGATCTTTAGACCCATTTCTTTCATGATCTCCGTTGGCATGATGTTAGATGAAGCTTCTGAATCAATCACATAATTTTTAAGAAGCTTACCATTGACAATAAAAGTTACATAAAAAGGATCAATATTACTTGGGTA
>VDFB02349770.1:0-65474 GCA_007258455.2 Sequoia sempervirens
ATTTCTATTATTAGGTTCAATTCGTTCTTGTACTTGTACGTCACCTTGGTCATCAATAATTTCCATGGGTTGTTCTTGAGTAGATGTCCCTTCATTCACTTTTCTCTTCTTCTCTATTTTTCGATCATACTTCCTTGTTCTATTCCTTTGATTCCCCATCACAAATTGCACTCAAATTTGAATTCACCTACATACAAATGCACACACATTCTTTCAATGAATTCAATCAATATTGCATAAATAGAACACTAAATATTGTTCATTTGTTAAAGAACAAAATTAAAAACAAAATAAATTATAAAATTGGTTTTCAAAACATAATGAGCTCGTATAAATACTATAAGCACTCTATAACCTCAAGCATCATCTAAAATTTATATATAGGGAAAATTTAGGTGTACACAACATATGTAAGAAATAATTAACATGAGCGACACACTACATTGTCTAGTATTTTTGTATTGACAAAAAAAATAACACAAAAATTTAAATAAAAATAAAGAAAAGACAAACAAAATAGGTCTTAACTAATGATATTGAAAGAATTCAAGTCCCCAAGAATAATACAACCATATTATCATCATACTCAAATTTTGATTTTTTTTGAACTTGAATATAAGGGTCCTACATTACTTATGTTCATTTCTCTAGTGATATATAGGATGATAAGGTTCATCAATTAAAATTTCTTTAAATACATCTATAAATTGTACAATAAAGGTTCATCAATTAAAATTTCTTTAAATACATAAATTACAAACATATCATGAGCATATTTGGTATATATCACCTGGAAATATTTAGCATGTAACTAGATGTACACTAGATCATGATATCACTTAATATCACCACTAAATGCATCAACATGTGGATCTTGTTAATAAAATGAGTACTATAAAATCATGCTTGATATACCTAAATGTGTAGATCACTAGTTCATATTATAAACTTGACAAGACATTCAAGCTCATAATTTTTAATATCACATGTGATAAGGAAAGCCAATTGGATCATCATTAAAAAGGCATGTCATACAGATCCTTGAACTACAAAAATAGTTTAGAGACAAAGAAGGGGTAAATTAAATTACACATGTATCACAACCCTTTATATATTCAAATAAGGGGTATTGTTACATGTATCATGTACATCAACCCTTAAAATGTATTCAAAGAAGATAACCCGTTATTTAGAATTAGATTTAGATAACACATGAGATCAAAATTAATTTTTTCACAAGAAATATAAACTAGATCTAATATCTTGAGAATCACATGATGAAGCATCTAGCAATGAGGAACTCTAGAGGATACAAGAAAAGGGGAATCTAAACTCGCACAAGTAGCTCAAGAATGTATAATGTATGGTATGTGAAATTATGTATGAATAAAACTTGGGATAATAAAGGAAATTTGGGTTAAACCTTAATTTTTGAGGAAGATAGTACACACCATAAAAGGATAAGAAGTATATGATTTTTATTGGTTATAGGGCATGAAGAAGTTAGAAAATCATGCAAGTATGGATTTTCAAGAAGGGGACTTGATCTCCAAGTATAATGTACATAATCAATTCAAGTGAACCTAAGATGTGCCAACCTAATGCAAGAGCATGGGAAAAATTGGGCACACATAAGGTTTGGAAAGATCTAGTTAATTTTTGATGATAAAATATAGATGGACAAGGTAGTCACATGTGAAGGAAAGGATCTATAGAAAGGAATCAACATTATTTTCAATAAAATCCAATTGAGTGAGTGGGCATGGGAATAAAACAAAATGAAAGAAGATCCTCAACAAAGAGAAATGAGGAAGGAGAATGAAACACATAAGTGCTACAAGAACTACTGGAACCTAAGAAAATTTTACTAACATAGAGGAAGTTCTACCTAAAGAAGGTACAAAGGTGTCCACAAAATACATCAAAGAGAAAAAAGGTATATATAAGTGAAGTGTTCAAACCCTAGTAAAGAAGGTTGGACAAAGGAAGGAGTAAGGATGGAGATGAAGGTCAAAGGGGAGAAAACACTTGATATGATCTCATAGCTTGAAAAGTTAAGAACAATTAAAGGAAATGGACTTGGATAGAGGCTTAGTTAGTGTATGCCATGTAGGTGAGGTTGAAGAAAAAAATAAGGAAAAAACATATTAATCATGCTAAAGTATGAGTGTCTAGGGAAGGATGAGAGAATCTTGACGAACTTTGAAGAGCATCAAACTACCACTTCATCTCATTTGTTCAAATAAGGATTCATGTATTATTTCACACCTAAGGAGTTTGATGTAGGAGCACAATAGGTTGGATAAGGAACATTATGTAAAAGGATAGGGTGAACACATGAGAGTAGATCATGTTACAAGGAAGGAGTTATGCACAAGAACAAGGGATGAAACCCACACATGAGAAATAAATGCAAAGTAGAGAAGAGAAGAGGTGCAAGGGAAAACATTATTGTGCAAAACCACATAAAATGAGGACAGGACTTGCCTCAAGAAGATAGTTATCTAAAATTTATAATGATTGTCTAAAACACACTCAGTGAAGTTAAGCATATTTTTACAAATTTCATAGTACAATTTTGTAGGTGCACTTGAATGATCCAAAATTGTGGGTCCTTGTATGTGTACACCATAACCTAATAACCCTAGTTCTCAACCATATTCAAATGAAAAATAGTGAAAACTAACTTCAAATGCACCCATGAAAAGAGTGACATAATCAATTATAAGTTGAAGATCAATGTGCCTTAAAAAATAGCTCTTCTTTTGTTGAAATACGTCTTATTTTGTCGAAATAAGTCTTCTTTTATCGAAATAAGTCTTCCTTTGTATTTTCCTAAATTTCCTTGAATTGATATATATATATGGATGGTTTTTGGCCTAACATATTTTGCTTGACCACACGTCGGCCAAGCAAGTTTTGGTCAAGAGGTTTTCGACTGAAACCCTCTCGATTGGAACGTGCTCAGTCGAAAAAGGTCCAGCCAAAAAATATATAGTTGGCATCCTACTTGGCAACCAACTTAGCTTTTTTCAGAGTTTTATGAAACTTTCAACTTCAATAGAGTATTTTAGATCCAAAATGATTTGTTTTAAAAAAAAAAAAAGAAAGCGAAAAATACCCTTTGTAGAGCTTCAATTAATTGAATCAAATATGTAGCTTTTTAATATTTTTATTAGTTTTAATATATTTTATTTTTTAAGAAAATGTAATCTGAAATAAGTTATTCAAGTTAAAAAAGAGGTTGATTAGAAATTTTAAAAAAATAGTAAAACATATTAATTGTTTTTGAAAAATATATGGTGCACTAGAAGAGAGAGTCCTCTTCAAAAGGGTATAATTTGTTTTTTGAAAATGATTAAAAAAAATACACAATAGTTCACGTCAAATGAAATTTGTCAAATTCTGACAAGTTTGACTTTAAAACATTATTACGAGAAAAATATACATCAACATTTGATTTTTTTTCCATGAACTATATATTGAAGTTACCTATTTAGAGAAAAAAATTGAAGGGAATTTTTTTTTTTCAATTTTTTTCTTTATGTCAACTGAACATCACTTTTTCCTGAAATTTTTCAGCATTCCAAAATATATTCTTAAATTGATAAAAAAATGATTTTTTTTTTAAAAAAAAATCTGAAAAATTATAGGAATAAACTTCATCAAGAGTTCTACATTTCATTAGTTTACATCATCTTGAAATCCAAAACATAAAGACCACTTTTATGTGGTTGAAGTTCAAATTTTTTTTTATTGTTGGCTGATTCCTTTATAAAGTGTGACACAAGTTTGTGCTTTTACTCGTAATCTTTTCTAGTCCTCTTTCTCAACCTTGCTTGTATAAGAAAGGCATTGTATGTATATTTTAGAGTTCATATTTGATCAATAGATCTAATCCACTCTTCCCATAATCAAGATTTTTTTCTCTTGAACTGGTATTTTGTGGAAGGCATCTTTTGGTTTTCTAGGTGATTCTAGGAGCTTGAGTTCATTGGTGATTCTAACACTTTAGGCCTTTGTAAAAAATTATGAGTAGGTTTCAAGGTTAAGGATAATTCTCTTGAATGTGACCATACTTTAAAGGAATGTCTTAAGGTTATTCCTTTTCATCTTTCCTCTTTTCAATGAGATTTTTGTGAATAAATTCTCTCTATTATTTATCTTCAAAAATTAGTTTATAGTATGAAAAATGATAAAGCCCCTAGGTGTGATGAATTTACTTGTGAATTTTACAAAACTCTTTAGGACTGTGATGGGAGGATTTGCATAAGGTCTATATTTAAGCCTATCAATCTAATTCATTAAGTAAGGTTATTAGAAAAGGAAAGATTAAATTCATAACCAAATTTGGGGATCCATATGATATCTATAACTTGTGACCCATCACCTTGCTCAATGTATCTTAGAAAATCATTGCCAAAGCCTTAGCCTTGAGGCTATGGCATCTCCTTCCTCAAATTATTTAGCCTAAACATGTAATTTTTAGCAAATCTATATACATATTAGATAATACCATTATAATTTGGGAAGGAATTGAACGAGCTCAGTGATCTCATCATCAAACTCTTTTCATGTAAATTGTTTTTTCTAATGCTTATACTCATATTGGGTGGCCTTTCATCATGACAATTTTGCATGGCTTAAGATTTGGACCTCAATTCATTTAATAAGTTTATATTATTTTTATAGACGCCTTTTCTTGTCTTATTGTCAATGGTAAAAAAAAATACTTTTTTGGGTATTTTTAGATCTATACACCAAGACTACCCTTTAGGTCTAGCTATATATGCACTTGTTCTACCATTGATTTGACAAATTTCTTATCAACTTTGTCAATATTGAAAACTTTAGCAATTTTTCTTTCCAATTGATCTTCAACCTAAAACTTGCAATCACACATCAAAGAAGAGAAAAATGTTGTTTGTAAGGGAATAAGGGTTTGCCATGTTCAAACCCCATTTTGGTAATTAAACCTTGAAATGAAACAATGCATAAGGGAATGATGAATGAACAAATATAATGTCACAACTCACCACACCTTAAGTGAACCTTGGATAAATCTCCAATCTTGCATGAAATGGCCTTAATGAAAGTAGACCTTGATTGCAACACTTGATTAGAAACAATTCCTCGAACACATGATTAGATCTTCAATGCTAAATCAACACATTGGCTCAACAACATGCATGATGCACTAAATCTTTTACATGATGAAATGACTCTTGATTGCTGCAATAATCTTCAATAATCTTCCTTTGAATGCCTTAGAAATGCTCTTGAATGCTCTATCAATTCTCTTATGAAATATTAGGATGCTTGACTCAAAATTGTTAGGTGAAACTAAGTGAAATAGCCTTGTATTTATACATATCTTATCCTTAATTCCTGAAATTCAAATAACACAAGCTGACATCAAATCTAAGATTTTAAATCATTAAAATACCACCAAAAACATATCCCAAGGGGGAGTCCTAGGTCCAAATGAGGACCTATTCACCATGTGGCGAATGAGTCCTAGCTCACTTAACTAGGAAACACTTTGGGGGATGTTAAATGTTATGTGAAAAAAAGGTCCTAGGACCTAGTGAGGACCCATTCACCAAGCGGCGAATGGGTCCTAGCTTACTAACCTATGACACACACCTTGTAAAATTAAGCATTGTGTAATATCATTTATGAATGTCAAGTTTCATCCCTCAAAATTTATAATTAATTAGGCTTGGATATGAATTAAAGAGGCCAATTAAGGAAAATTTACCTCAATTAATTAATAAAGCCCTAGATTAGTGTGAAAGTGAAAAGATACACTTTACAACACCCAAAATAAGGCACCATTAAGTCCATTTAGTTAAATTGAGCCCTAAACTTAATGTGAATGTGTAAAACACATTACAACACTAAATCAAGGCAACATTAAGATCATTTTAATATTAATTATTCCCAAATTAAGTGAGAGAAAGGGATACTTTTTTTGACACTACATTTAGCCCCCACTTTAGTGAGAGGAGGAACTTGCTTCAAACTCGCACTAAAGTAGACATTCAAGAGGGGTCCAAGTGTACCAATGTGGATGGTATAGAATGAAAAGGATCAAGGGGTGGTCAAGCCCCAAGATCCAAGATCCTATGTAAAACCAACATAAGCATAAAGGAACAAACACACAAGGTGTATGATATACAATAGAAAAACAAGGTACACAAACATACAATGTAAAAAACTAAAAGAAAGAAAAACAAAAAACAAAAACAAAAATTAAAAAAAGGGGTGGATCAAGCCTCGACTGTTTGTCCAACTCGATGTGGATCAAGCCTCATGTAACACCCCTCCATTTTGTGCTTTGTTAATCAGACAATGTTGTCTCTATGATGCCTTGTGTTTTGATTATGTTAATGATGTAAACTTCATTAGTTAGTGATACTGTATTGGTGAAGGGGACAGGATCACATCACTCGCATGCGAGCGACTTGTGATTCCGTGATTTCCTCTTCATGGTGTGTTTTATTATGTTATATGCACGTTCGACACTCATGTTGTTTGTAGGATGCAGGTACAGGACATCGACTCCACCATTGTTCAATGGAAATCGATTGGGAGATAGTAGCTAGGTTTTTTTGTGTCAAGCCACTACCCTAGTCTCAGTGTGTCGTCGGGTTGTAGTCGGGTTGGTTGTTATGTTGCCTTGTCTCTGTGTTCTTATTTAAATTCAAGTTAAATGGCTTATGTTGCTTAACTACTGATTAAATGCTTTTGGTTGTAATGCTAGGAATATTAATTACTATATTAATTAATTTAATTTAATTAATAAAATAATCTAATATTGGATTAGATTTATTTTATTGGTTAATTGAATTAATTGTGTGAATTAATTAAGTTATTCCTTGAATTAAGAGTGTTAAAAAGATTTAAATTAGTTTGTGTGAAAAGAAGGTTTTAAAATATGTTGAATGCTATTTAGAAAATTGAAAATTGTTTAAGTTATTCAAAATTCCAAATATCTTCAATGCAACGACTTTAGGGTAGAAAAGATATTTTCTGAAATAGTTGACTATTTTGGGGAAAGATATTTGTGAAGAGTTGAATTTGGTTCGAATTTGAATTTAGTTGAATTTGAATTTAGTTTAAAATTGAATTTGAATTTAATTAGAATTTGAAATTGAGATTGGAAATTGAATTAAAATTGGATTTGAATTTGAATTTGGAAAATTTGAAAAAGAATATATTTTCATTTTAGGGTTTTCTTTCAAGTTGCTTATGGGAAAAGGGGTTGCAAAAAAAGAAAAGGGGGCTTTTGGATTTTTATTTTTGGGGATGGATTCTTGGTTTGATTTTGGTGGAGAGGCTTGGAGGAGGCTAAGATTGTGGAGTTGAAAGAGTGCTTGAAAATCTCCATTGTTGAAGCTTGCAAATTTTGGAGAAAACACAAGGTTCCATATTTTTCTCTTTCCATCTTCTTGCTCATTTTGAATGATTGAAAATATAGTTTTAGATTCAATGAAAATTCATGGAAAAGCTTTCAAATTTGCAAAATTGTAGATAGATTTGGAAATAGAAACCAAACAAGAAATTTACACCAAGAAATAGAAACAAAATCAAAGAAAACTCTATTTTAGAACTAGATTTTGAAAACCCATTTTGTTGTTTTTAAAAATAAGTTATAATCTTGAAATGGGTTTGGATTATTTTCACAATTTGAGTATGAAATCAAAATCTGGGTATATATATTTGTGAATATAACCATATATATCAATACATGGATATACCCACAAATATATATACAAATATATTTGTTATATTTGAAATTTTGGATTTTGGGTAAAACCTAGGAGAATGCTCTGTTTTTTTCGCCATATTCAGTGGTTGGTAAATAAATAATATAAATTTTATTTTGTTTGTTGTGGGGTGGGAGGTCAAACCCCACCGCCACCACGCAGGTTGCGGCCAAAGGCCACGGACTGTGTGAGGAACACACAGACCGCGACCGAAGGGCCACGGGCTATGTGAACCCCACACAGACCGCGGCCGAATAGACCGCGGGCTGTGTGAAGCCCACACAGACCGCGGCCATAAGGCCACGGACTATGTGAAGCCCACACAGACCACGGCCGGAACAACCACGGACTGTGTGGACTGTGTGGAGCTCACACAGTCCGCGCGACCATTTAGGGCATCGTGGGATTTCCACCGAATTGCCTCGGTTTTTGTTTCATTGAATTTTTTTAATATTTGTAACTTTTGATATTTATTATTTAATAATATATTAATATTAATATATATAATAATATATAATATATATTATATATATAATATTAATATAATATTTAAATAATAATTAAATTGAATATTTAAATATATATGCATAGTATATACACGTATAATTTTTATATGTGTGGTTTTAAAAATATTTTGTAAGTTCAAATTAAATTGTTATGGGAAGTTGTGATTTAAAAATGAGTAGATTTATGTCATGGTTTGTTTACATTTAAAATATATGTTTGTTCAGAAAATTATATTGTATATAATTAAGGTATTTTAGTAGAAAGAGTATTTTTAATTAATGGCTTTAAGATGAGATAAGTTTAATGGATTCAAAATAAATGTTTTAATATATATTAAATGTTTTGCTCTGGGATTAATGGTAAACTTAGATTAAGTAAATTGTTTTAAATGTTAGTTGAATGACTTTATTATTTAAGTTTCGTGATTATGGTTATTGTTGAGAAATTCGATTAATGGATTTATTTATAAGATCGATTTTTTTCTTAATCATCGAGTATGATAGGGCAAATCGAATTTAACTATTGAGTTTTAAAATTCTTCGCGTGATTGATTGACTTTTAATTATGTGCAATAATGGTATTTATTTAAATTGACTTCATGCAATGTGTCATCGCGTGGCTTGAATTTAAGAAATCCTAATATTAGCCTGTTTAATTGCTTAGAATGTTTTCTAGTGGTGTTTTCGTTTATTCTTGGTATGGGCAATATTGTTTGATTGTGGGTGTACCTTGGTTGTTCTGGGTTTTGTACCTTGAGGCTAGGGACTCTTTGATTGCGTTGTTAATTCGTATTGGTCTTGTTGATCATGTAAGTCTTCCAGTAGTGTTTTCTTGAGATGATGTTATGTCTCTTGTGATTTGCTTTGTCTATCTTAGATTGTGTGTGAGTTAAGCTTAAGTGGAAACCTAGTACTTTGAACGGGTTGTGTGACCTTGTGATTCATGGTTGAGTCGAGTTATCAGTTCGTTATGTGGGTCTCGTTATGTTAGTCAACCTGGTGTTAGCCTTGGGTAGTGCACACTTTGGTTTCAGTTTTGGGCATCCGTAGTGATGTGTTACCTGTTGAGGTGTTAGTGCATTGTCTACCCTTGGCATGTGGTTGAGTTATGTGTTTTCGATAGGGGAGTGGCTTTCAACGAGCGCTGGGCCCAAAGTGGTTCCAGGATAACTCATGTGAGAGTCAGTTAATTAAGTGAAAATTAAAATAACTTATACTAGGGATAGAATAGCTTTGAACATTAATAAGATAATTTAGCCTCGCTCATTAGCTCAAGGGCTTGTACGATACTTGAGATGAGTCGGGAAGGCCTAGAATGGCAAGATCGTTATCTTGTCTCCTCGAAAGATAACCGATTCCGCTCTAGTGTGCATATGGCACCGGGTTCATGAGAGGTTACTAGGATATCCCTAGAGGTGGGCCGAGACCTAGGAAGAACACCATTTGATAACCAATGCAACCTTTGCAATGACACTCCTCCTATGATAGCAGTCAGTATGGTGTTGTACCATGGGATTATTTTGTCTGATGATTGTACTTTCGATTTTGTACTCTAAACAATGTAACCATTGTGTTGTTAGGTGATGGGTTTGTCCTTGATTAGGTTTAGTTTTTTGTTAGCACATTTCTGGTGGTAGATGGTCTTGTCTAGGAAATCCTTGTTACTATCTCCTAGCATGGGGGGTGGGCCTTTTGGTTTCACTTGGTTGGGTGGAACGTGCACCTTCCTCTGTTGGTTTTTGCTCTTGCTCGTGTGGACAAGACTTGCATGTTGGAGAGCTTGTTGGATCGAGATGCTATTCTAGCTTCATTCTTTTCAGTTGATCTTTATTCTTTTACCCCTCATTTGTTATCAAGGTGGAATTTGTAAAATTGTAATCTTGATTATTGCATTTATCTCATTCGGGGAATGAGTGTTGTAATCATATTGTTTTAAATTTTGTTAATTGGAATCTTGAGGTATTTATTATCCTTGTAATTTATCTTGTATGGGATGTATGTAATCTTAATTCTATAAGTGATTAATATTTTGGTTTCAATTGATGTTAGTGTTGTTTGGGTTTTAATGTAATCTTTGTCTCTTGGCCTTAGAGGTTGTTGGAAATGTGTATTCATCTTGCATAGTATTTGTTCTTAAACAAAAAAAAAAAATTGGTACGTTTAAGTAGCGGATTGCAACTTCCTCTAGGGTTATTAATGTGAGACGATACACGAAACCATAGAGTTTACAAGCAATAGAGAAATAAACGATCAGAGTACCCTACAAAAGGAAGGCTATGACAAAGCAAAAAGAAAAAAGGATAGTAGCTATGAACCAAGAACCAACAAAAAGCCAACAAGAAGCCAACACCCAATGTGTAGCCTAAACTAACCTAAAGACTTTAAAGTTTCAGTAACCTCAGCTTCAAAGTTGCACATCTCCTGTGTTACCTTCTTTAGGTCCTATATCTCCTGAGGCGAAGAATCCACTTTTCTTTTCAGGTTGGCTCTAGTCCTTTTCGAGGGGCCAAAATCCTCCTTCTTACCTTTATCCTTGTCAGCTTCCAAGTCCACAAAGAGTGACCCCTGATGATTATTTTCCATCTTCTCCACCATTGCATTCAAGATAGTAGCATTTTGTTTTACAACTATGTGGTTGTGCTCCATAACAGTTTTCATAGTATCCCTGATTTTTCTAATCTCCCCTTCTAGATGCTTGACCTTATTCTCATTATCCTTCTTCATCTTGTTCATAAGATCAATATTTCTTTGAAGGCTCTCAGCCAAAGCCCTCTTCTCCTCCACAATCCACAAAACACCAACAGTATTCTGGGAAATTCCTTTAGCTTCCAATTCATCCATCTTGCTAGTGACAACCCTATTTTTTAAATTGAGATCCTTAATTTCATGAAAAAACCCACTTTATGATCTTAAAGTAGTCAACGGCCCCATTTCTGGCAATTGTCATAATATCATCAAGAAATTCTCAATTCGGCTTGAAGTAGTGGTCGTCATGATTGAGGTCTCTAGGGAATTTGGGTCTGTTCTCTCTGTCAGAGGAAGGGTAGGAGGTAAAAGAGTCCTCAGTAGCATTATGATCATTAGAGTTATCCTCCAGAGAGTCCTTAGAATAAGAAACCAGCTTATTCATGGGGGGGTCGGGTATGTGCAGGATCATCATGGAAAAAATAGACCCTTAAGTGGCAAAAAATTTAGAAAAATCAGAGTTAGGCAACTTGACGTAAAAAATTGAATAAGTTATCTATATTATTTCAAAAATATGTAAGAATAGAATCTGTAGAAAATTGAATGTAGTTTCAAAAGTACTAGGTTTGTTTAAAAAAAAACATATATTTGGTGAAAATTTGAAATTTCAATGTAGTAGTACTTAAATTTCAAGGAAAAAATAGAGTAGATTAATGCAATGGAGCCACCTAACCACAATAAAATGATGGCTGTTTTATAATATTTTATATATAATTAAAGGGACTCATGTCTAATGTGATGCATATATTTTTTTGTAATTTTTTTTTTTCCAAGTAAATAATTAATTATGAATTTTTATTACAACTTTAAAAATATAAAAAATCACATATGTAAACCACATAACTTGGTCAAAACTTTATGAAATTCATTTTTTCTTTTTCTTATCCTATAGTATGTGAAGCATAGAATGTGATGCATGTTTTGGATTCAAAAAATTTGATAATGTTTTGAAAGCTATAAATGTTTTTGAATCAACATATCAAATCCGACTTTCATCATAATTTGAATAGAAAATGAATATTAATTACTTATTAAATTCAAAGTAAGGAAAATTTATATTGGTGGAAAGCTAAGAATCTCCTTCAAAACCCTTTCATTTCATCAATTTTGGGAAAAAAAAGTTTAATGCGACCCACATACCCATCATATTGCCACTTTTTGGCCCATCATGATCTTGCACATGCAGAGTCCTTCTTCTTGGTTTTCCTCTGAGAAGTGCAGGGTTTTCATGGTGCAAAACCTTTTGTTGAGGGCTTTCTTTGAGGGGTTTTCATATTTTTCTTTTTGGGGGAAGGAGAGTCTTCCTCTTTCCACTCAGTATCAAAATCTTCTTTATTCTCTAACGAGTTGATCTCAGTATCATCACCATTCGAGGCCGAAGCCGTTAAGGGGTTAGAAAGGGCTGGCATGTTTTAAAAGTGCTCATGAATAAGCCTAATAAGGCCAGTATGCAGGACCGGATTCTTCCTAGGGCTCTTTCTATGTTCCTCAATACTTTTGTTCGAGTAGAGCAAATAGTGAGGAAAGGAAACCCTTACCTTATGCTGAAAATGATTGAGGAGGGAAAAGTGGTACCCGTAATCTCTGGTAAATTTGTTGTCTAGTGTAATGTACTCCATGAGAATTCTAAGCACCTCCCTCCACACCTTCTAGACTATCCCAACATCAAAATAACTGGTAGAAACTTTGGTCAGTTCCTTCCTCTCCTTATCAGTTTTGGGTAATGTGAGAACAACTTCATCTGAAAACTTTCTATCACAGAAAAACTTCACCCCCTCGGTCGAGAGAGCAGTGATTTCCCCAATGAGCTCCTTGTCCACCTTAACCTTCCTTCCTAAGAGAATGATTTCCCCTTTCTTCCAATGTTTAGCAAAATACGTAGTGACTTTAGGGTCAAGGTTGTGGAGCTTATCAATGAAAGGTTGCATCCCACCCCGCTAAATATGCCTCCAGACCTTTGAGTTCTTATGCTTCTCACCACTAGTTGGCTCCACCCTTTTTTGCTTCCCCCCATAGTTGCAGTAATCTTGCTTCTGTTGTTAATAGGGTAAATGAATCAAACAAAGACCCAACAGCAGAACCAAAGCACCCAAAAAATGTGCCAATCAAGTTATAGCCTATAGAATTAATTACAACGCCACCATCATATCTAATGATGTCGCAGTACCTGGCATTATTCTTCTTAATTATCATTAAAAGCGACAACTTTCCCATGAATTATATCATAGTCTATTAAGGCTCTTATGTCAGCTCCTAGATCATTATAGTCCTTCCACATATGTTACCCATTTTGTTTAACCCCCTCATTCGCAAAATAGTTAGCCGCACTATTTGCTTCCCTAAAGACATGGGATATTCTAACCTTTTCAAAGTTGGATAAAATATCTTTAGCTTCTTCTATCCAACATTTAATGGTCCATGAGGGTGGGGACTTACCTAGGAGATAGTCAATATTTTTGGAGTGACCCTCAATCCAAATATTTTTAAAGTTCAATCTATTAGCAAGGTCGATAACTTGGAAAGCTCCAATAGCTTCAGCTAAGTGATTGGACTGTGTGCCCAAGGAGATATCCACTACCGCCACAAACTTTCCATTATAATCTCTAATCACACCTCCACTCCCTGTCGGCTGTGGATTTCTCTTAGCCGCCCCATCAAAATTAGCCTTTATTCATTCCCTAGACGGGTGACTCCAGCTAACCCCTTCTCAATTCTTTTTCAATGGTCTTGAAGCCTTAGAAATATCACTTTTAATGTTCCAATCTTTAGCCATCTTGAGGTCGTAGTTAGAGAAAACCTTAACCTCCATCTTTGTAATGCTTGAAAGATGATGTTCATTTAACCACATAAGTTTCCATA
This sequence comes from Sequoia sempervirens, assembly GCA_007258455.2. NCBI lineage: Eukaryota > Viridiplantae > Streptophyta > Pinopsida > Cupressales > Cupressaceae > Sequoia > Sequoia sempervirens. The sequence continues at coordinate 13,883 of VDFB02349770.1, forward strand.
GCTCTTTACATTTCAAATAAAATAAAAATAAATGATGCAGATAATGTGAGCTTCCCAAAAGAGCTCGAGTAAAAGAAGTATTAAGTCTCATTTTATGTATCCAAATAAGTACATTGCATCTACATCAAATATCTTTACATCAATACATATGTAAATGTCAATAGCATATGAATGAGTTTTCTCAAGTGGTGCAGGAGCACCTAGGCTGACCTCCACCTTGGTTGTTAAAATTTTTGGCTTGTACTGACTTTAGCCAAGTCAGGAATGTTTGTGTGTTTAGATTGGACCTTAGAAGGTATTGTGTGTGTGTGGAGAGTTAGTCATTAGGACTAATTTTATCCTAGTTAATCATTGTTGGAATGTTGTTAAATTTTGCTTTATTAAGCTTTGGACAGTCTAGGTTGGAATACAATGCATTAAGTGTGTCATAACCACATCTAATTTGTTGGAAGATGCCAAGGAACAGTTAAGGGAGATGTTGGTTGCTCAAGATCAAGGTGTTGGAGGTCCTATGTTTGAGGATCATGACACAATCATGGCATAATGGAAGTTGCAAAATGCGGATGTAAAGTTGCATGGCAAGATTTGTGTAAATTGCATGCAATTTAGTGATGGATTCCCTAGAAAACAGGGGTAAGTGCTCGACCAACTCCCCTTGAACTGTGGAAATGGCATCTAAATGGATGTAATGGCTCGTAGATAGTTAGTTTTTGGCATTGTAATCAAATTTTGGTGTGAAGAATAAAAGACAGTGAGTAGATTTTCAGTAATTCCTGTGTGTTACCCATGTGTTTAGAGAAACAGTGATTAAAAAGGCTTTGTTTACACAAATTTCTCACTGTTCTTGGGTTCTTCGAATAGCTTTGAGTGTATTTCATCTTGTAGATAAGAGTTAAGATTAGATTCAGTGTTTGGTGTTCATAGTTTAGAGTTGTAGAGTGATTTTCTGAAATTCTCGTGTGTTTTGCAACAGAGTTCTCATAGGTATTGAATACTCAGATTGAGCACTGTATTCATGTTATTAGAATAGATTTGATTCACTTTTCATTGTGTATTCAAGTTGAGTGGAGTAGAGTTATTCATTTGAATCCTTAGATCAAAATTTAGGGGGTTTGTAAATTCAGTCTTGAGCAGTCAGTCAATAAATGGCTCCCCCATGAAATCTGCTCGTGGAGTTTTCCTGAGTTTGATGGAAATGACAGGGGAGCCATGCCTTTGTAAATATTTAGTAATAGGAAACTTTGAGAGCAAAGAAAGAGTTAGTATAACCAAACCCTAGGCGAGTGTTAGCTGCCCGGTTAGGAGTTTGGAAGAGAAAAATTGAGAATATAGGCAGGGGAAAGGTGCACTGTACGGAATCCGTACGGTTCCAGGTGGGACAAGGAAAGGTCTTTACTTAGAAAAAGGATTGGAGCTTCAAACAATCTAGTGACAATAGCTTTGAAGGGGGAAACAGTGAAACCCTAGAAGATAGGGCAATTAGGCCTCCTCTCCAAGATCCTAGGAAACACCTGTACGGTACTGACAAAGACTTGACAACCTATGCAAGATTTAAAAGTCCTGAAAAGGGTGTCAGAAAAGGTGTTTTTGTTTGCTAGGTTGTGTGGAGATTTTGGGCAGAAAAAGCAAAATAGTGACTAGTAAGGGCTAGTAGAAACTAGGCCCTCTCAAGGCAATTTCTTGGAATCGGGTGTATTGGAAACCAAAGAGCCTCCAAAATGGATCAATTTGGATTCAAAAAGCATGAGGACAGTACTTTTAATTCCCCTGCAAGCAGTTTGAGGTTGGTGATGAAGTTAGCATCTAGACCCTTCTAGGTGTTGAGGGAGAAGTTGCAAGTTCAAGAGGTGTTTGACTTCCCAAGGTAAAGCACAAGGTAGGAACTCTTTGAGAAGAGTTGGAGCAGGGTTTGGTCAATCTCCAAGCTCAAGAGGAACCCATTGAGTGGGAGTTCCAGAAGGAGACGACGAAAGGTCTTCTTGAGTTGTGCAAGCAACCTTGGGTTTTTTCATACACCATTTTCATAAATTCATTCATGTACAAGTTACATCATTAACTTTCAATCAATACATCTATTTCAATGTTACATCAAAATCTTTCATTACAACACATCTATTTCAATGTTACAATAATGAATGTCAAATAAAGTTAATTATACAAGTGGGTTATACAAGCCTTCAAAAATATTACATGAATACATTTATAGCATGAGAAACTTTGAACCACAACCATCATGACACCATTGGTGTTCTTGCAAATTGGGACCAAGAGTGTGATTAAGGCACCTTTTCTGCCCAACCATGAAGTGGATGACTTCCCCGGGTTTCTTCATATCTCAAAGAAATCCCTGACCATGCACGAGGAGCCTAACAACCTGAAACAACAAAGCAGGAGGGAATTCTTGATGCAAGCCTGATACCTATATGTATTCCTAACATGAGAATCACATATTTCTTGCAAACAGGAGGTGGCAGAGACTTATATACATTTATTTCTAGGCTTTTATTTCCATCTATTTCAATGGTGCATGTGCTTGGCCAAGCATAAATAAATAAATAAATGATAGTTTAAGAAAAGGTAAAACTATCGTCTTTGTGGGTCCACCTTCGGCATCCTATCCCGGAAGTTTCCCAAAAGAACAATAATTAATACATTTTCCATCTATAGTTTTTGTTCAATTTTAAACATCTCAACTTCAAATGAATTATAATAATTACAAAGTACACACAAGGTTCACAAATAACTTTACAATAGCACACTAACTTAAGCAAAAAGTTGATCATATAGTTGGGTTTTGCAAGTCACTTTCTATGATTTAAAAACAATCTAAATTTGGTATTTTGGAAAGAGTATATCTATAAACTTGTATGTTCTCATTTCTATTTAAATAAATTGATCAAAGTAAGTAATTTATATAAGTTCAGGAAAAAGAAACTACTCTAATCATCCTTATAGGTATGGGGTAAAAACCTAGCTTATAGATTACTTTCACATTTAATAGGAGTATGTCTACATTTTTATGAAAAATAATAATAAGTTAAATTTAAAGAAAAGAAATCAATTTTGCATACATTTATTCAGAGAGTTACAAAATTCAAGTTGGCAACTATTCATTCTCCTGGTGGTGATAAAATCAATGCTACCATTTAAATAAGGTGTAATAATATTTTATATACAACTTTTGTGTTTTATATTCAGAAAAATCACTAGTTTATAAATGCATTTTCTGTAGAATACATTTGCTAAAAAGATTCACCTTCAGCTCTTTACATAGTCTCTTTTATATATATATATATATATATATATATTCCATTGAATTTTACTATGATGAATGGTATTCTTATAGTGCACCTCTATTTAGGAATAAATCAATTTTAGAAAAGAAAAGCAATATAGGTATCCAGATTTGTATATGAAAACATATTTTCTACTGTAAATAGAGTTATTTATATATACATATACATAATAAATTTATAAATCATTATGCTAAATACATATACACACTGTTGTGTTTTTTGTATCATATCAATGGCATTGGGTAATGTTTTCTATAGAAAATAGAGATATATATATATATATGTTTGTATGTGTATATATATATATTTATATTAGACAGAGTTATGCCTGAAAGAATTCAAAATGCAGACTTAAAAGGTACTCATACAACATAGTCCACACACCTTGTGGGGGGGCCGACGCCTCTCCCCATGGGAAAGGTGCTACCTATGAGCGGGCAGTGCCTCCTCCACAAGCCGAGGCCTATGGAGCACGATATCCCTCCACAGCACAGCCCCTTCCTCCATGGGACGGGGCTGGGGTTTATCCCCACTTCACTAATTCTTTCTTTAAAAGACATAAACTCCAACAAATTTCATACAGTCTACTATTACAATCCCAAAAGCTTTAAAAATGGTGTATATATATAATATATATTTATTTTTTTATTATATGCACATAGAAAATATGTCTGTATATATATATATATATTCATAATTTATGTATAAAAATTTAGCAATCAGAAACAAAATTATGAACCATAGTATGCTAAGGAGAGAAGCTCCAATCTAATAATGGAGAAGTTGTGCAATTTATTTCAAATGAATATTGTAAAAGAATGGAAAATTTCCCCAAATTTCATAGTTTTGCAAACAACTTCAAAGACTTGGTATTCAAATTCTTCAGTAGTAGTATTATATTTCAAACAAAATTCATGGGAATAGAATTGAAAACCTGGATATTTTGCTTCCAGCTATAGTTTCTCTCCAGTCAATTCTTCTCATTGCCTCTTCTGGAACTTATTTTCTGGAAAGCTTCTTCTTTGTCCCTCCTTTCCTGTTACTTTACTAACTCTTTTCTTTCTACTATTTCCCAAAAATCATTCTAAAACTTTATTTTTTTGATAAAATTAGCATTTTCTTGGCAACCATTGAAACTAATTTGCAGAGCATATTTTCAAGAACCGTTGTTCTTCTCAGAAACTCTTTTCCCTTTAATAATGTTTTCCTTTTTCCATTTCCAACCCTAATCTTGAAAAAGATTTTGGAATAAAATTAAAATATAATTTTGTTTTTACATTTCATATTCACAAATAAGAAATATGCAAAAATAATCTCCAATTACCGTGGCACAAAGAAAAACCTTTTGAAAATACTTACCCAAAACTAATTACAAGTAAATATTTATCTAATAATTAAATAAATATTATCTAATTATTAGCTAATTTATTATCATAAGAATTAGCACAAGTTAAAAGAAAAAATAGGATACTCACTTAGATTTATATCATGCATAGACATTTAAATCAAAATCTATAATTAATTATAATTGAAATTAATTCTTTTACTTTATTATGCTTATATTTCACTATTTATTTAATTTGACTAATCATTGTTTATTTTGGGAAAAATCAAAAAAATTAAGCCAAAATTATCATTCCCAAATGCAATCTACATGAAACTAAGTGTTTGTGTGTGATTGAGAGAACATCCTACTTTATCCTGTCAAGAAGCTAACCTCCTCTCCTTAATCACACCCTTGGTCTTCAACCTCCTACATCTCAAGTGCACTCAAGCACACAACAATAAACTGAATTAGTATCCCATAAAGATATAAATCAAAACAATAGAATACATTAATTCAAATATTTTTCTATTCTATTGTTACTTCATCTTCAAAGTAAAACACATTCAATACTATTCAAATTTTCATTATTTAAGTAAACACTTTCTTATATCACCACACCAAAACACCATAATATTCATTATTATTCTACCACACACATCCAATCATATAAAAAATCCACACAAAACCAAAAGCAACCTGCATCAGGGTTTGAGATGTGAGATCCTTCCCCACTAGGAAGAGATATTGTCTTGATGTTTTATTACAAATCCACACAGAAAAATCTGAAACATCAGTGTATCATAAGTCTCTATATGCAAGAAATGAAAAGCATGATAAGATCTCAAGTGAGGAAAAGCTTTGTCAATGTCCTCGGCATTCTCCTAGGTGGAATTATCCACTGAATATTGGTCCCACTAGACCCTATACTACTTAATATCTTGATTCTACAACTTAACATTGCGCTCTTCCAGTATCTTGGCGGGCTCCACCTGCATCACTCCTGGGTCCTATACCTACAACACACGCTAGTCAAGAATATGAGAAACATTTGGATGATAGGGCTTAAGCACTAAGACATGAAAAACATTATGGATCCGAGATAGAGCCGGTGGTAGAGCAAGCCTATAAGCAACAAGATTAATCACCTCCAAGATATTAAAGGGCCCAACAAACCTAGGGGCAAGCTTAGAGTTCTTGCGGAAAGAGATTGAACTCTTATGTGGCCGAACTCTCAAAAAGACTTTGTCTCTTGTAGAGAATTGTCTAAAAGTTATGTTCTTATCTGCAAGACTCTTGTGTCGATCTGAAGCTTGCTTTAGCTTTTCTTTGATAAGCTTCATCTGGTCTTCCATTTCCCTCAACATTTCAGCACCAATCAAAATCTTGTCCTCTACCCTATCCCAATTGATGGGTGTTTGAAATTTTCATCCATACAGAGCCTCAAATGGTGCCATACCCAAAGAGGTGTGGTAGGAGTTGTTGTAAGCAAACTCCACCAAGGGAAAATACTCCTCCCATTTGTGTTGTTGCTCCATATAATATATTCGAAGGAGATCCTCCACTATTTGGTTCACCCTCTCTAACTGGCCATCGGTTTGAGGATGATATGTGGAACTAAAATTTAATTTGGTTCCTAGGGAAGAATTCAGAGTGGTCCAAAATCTGGAAGTCATCTGAGTGTCACAATCTGAAATGATCATTTCTAGCACTCCATGCAGTCAGAATATTTCCTATACAAATTTCCTCACCGAAACCATCGAACCATACTTGAGGTTTCTAGGAATGAAATGGGCTACCTTGGTCAATTTATCTACCACAACTAGGATGGTATCATGTTGATTCCTAGACATCAGCAATCCCTGAATAAAGTCCATAGTTATCACCTACCACTTGTATTCTAGCACCTTGTGAGGATATAAAATTCCTACCGGATGTACATGCTCGGCCTTAACTCGTTGGCATTCCAAACATCGGGCTATAAATGTAGTAACATCTCTTTTGATTCTTGGCCAAAAATATAGAGGCTTGGCTCCCTCGACAATTTTAGTCACACTGGGGTGCCGTGAATAAGGCACATTATGGAATTCCTCTAGCACCAACTCTCTCAACCCTGCAAAGTTAGGAATATACATGCAACCCTGGAATCTCAAGAGTCCATTAGACTCAAATACATACCCAACAAATTTGTGATCCAAAGGATCCTACTCTAGGGCTTGTTTTACCCTTTCATACTACTCATCCCTGGGTAAATCCTAAACCACCTGCTCCCTGAAATTAGATTTTATGGTAACCATGGCTGCAAGATGTCTTCTCCTACTCAAGGCATCTACTACCCTATTTTCCTTCCCTTTAATGTACTCAGTGCCAAAGTCATATTCACTCAAAAATTCCAACCATCGCCTCTAACGAGCATTTAGGTTGGGTTGAGTAAAGATGTACTGTAACCCAGCATAATCTATTTTAGCAACTAAAAATATTTTTCACATCTATCACTTCACTCAAATTTCTTTCCCTTCTTCTAGAGTGCAGTAATGGGCGCTGCTATTGACGAGAACCCTTGCACAAATCTCCTGTAATAACCTACAAGCCCCATAAAACTTTGGACTTCTGAAACATTCTGTGGTGCTAGCCAATCTAAGATTTCCTTAATCTTATCTGGGTCCACAGCTATCCCTTCTACTGAAATAACGTGTCCCAAATAGTGCACCTCATATCAGAAAAAGGTACATTTGGACATTTTCCAATATATCTTATGTTCTCTCAGTCGCTACAATACTATCCTCAAGTGCTTCTCATGCTCTTCCTCTGACTTATAATATATCAAGATATTGTCAAGGAAGTTTAAAACAAATTTATCTAAGCAGTCCTGAAAGACACTGTTCATCAAATTCATGAAGGCTGCAGGGGCATTGGTTAGCCTGAGCGGTAGCACTGTAAATTCGTAGTGCTCATACCTTGTCCTAAATGTAGTCTTGTGAATATCTTCATCCTTTATTCTCAACTGATGGTACCCTAATCTTAGATCTATTTTTTAGAATACCTTGGCATCTTTTAACTGGTCAAACAAATCATCAATATGGGGAAGCATGTATTTGTTCTTGATAGTAACCTTGTTAAGCATCCTGTAATCAATGCATAACCTCAAGGTCTCATCCTTCTTTTTCACAAATATAACAAGAGCTCCCTAGGGCAACACACTTGGTCTAATGAAACCTTGTTTCAACAATTCCTCCAATTGGGCTTTTAGCTCATATAACTCTATTGTGTTCATCCTATTTGTGACTTTAGACTAAGGTTTTTCTCCCAGTAGCAAATCAATCGAAAAATCAAAAGCAAGCTTAGGCGGTAGCTCAGTCAGCTCATTGGGAAAAACATCCTAAAATTATTTTAGAATGGGATGATCATTAACTGATGATTCTATCTCATCCAAGTCCTTGACCTTTATTGCATAAATAGTGCATCCCTTTTGGCTTTCCTTCTTTAATTGCATGGCAAAGACTTGCCTAAGTTCTAGAGGCCTTTTTACACCACAAATCTCCACATGGTTTCCTTGATCATCAAGACACCTTATTGATGTCTCTTCGTAGTCCACAAGGGCCTTATGTTCAGAGAGCCAATTTATCCCTAAAATTACATCATAAGATCCCAATGGTGCTACATAAAAAATTAACTTGCATTTTGAGACTAGGGAGTTCAAGTTCACTGCAAAATAGGCATTGCTCTACCTTCCTCTCTACCTAGTTCACATACTAAACTTTCCATGAATTTTCCATATAGCCCAGTCTAACTAATAATTTAGATACAACATGAGGATCCACAAAGCTATTAGTGGCACTAGTATCAATTAAAATAGAAACAAGACATCTAAAAAGTTTACTCGAAAGCTAGATAGGAGTAGCCTGATAATCTGCTTAGCAATTGTCAACCGCCGAATGGATATGATGTTGATTCTTATTGTTCTGTCTGTTAACCCTTTGAGGGCACACACTAGCATAATGCTCACCACCACAAGTATAACAACCTCCATGAGGTGCTTTAGGCCTATCAGAAAAGTCCCTCCTGTTATTGCCATTCTTCTTATTGAAATTATCCCTCTTATTGTTATTTTGGTTTCCATCATTACGGTTCTAAGGACTACCACCCCTTTTCTGATCTTCTTGTTATTATTTCCTTGGTTACCTTGATTTCTCTGATTTCCCTAGTTACTGTTACCATGGAAATTTCCTTGGGACTTCTTATTGCCATACTTGGCTTCTCTGCTTTTCTTGTAGTTTGAGACCTGCTACATTTTATGTTCCTACAAAAGTGCCAGTTCAAAGCCTTCATCCATAGTAGTAGGTCTATGCATATCCACCTCATTTCCAATTTGAGGCCTAAGACCCAAAATGAATTTTTGAATTCAAAACCTCTCATCATGTTGGTTCTGAGGTACATACTTAAGCAAGTGAGAATTTCTCCCAATACTGTGTCATAGTCATTGCTCCTTGAATGAGCACCTGAAATTCTGTCATTTTCTTGTCAAAATAAAACTGTGGAAGCCACCTCTTCCTGAAAGTATACAAGAATTGTTCCCATGTTACTTGGCCAGGAAAATATTGTTTATTGGCCCTTTCATTCTCCCACCATGTAGCAGGTTCACCTGTGAGCTGGTAGGATCCCCATTCCGCCTTAGTTTCCTTAGATAGGTTTCAAAGGGAAAAGTGCCTTTCCATTTGAATAATCCATGCTTCTACCCCATCACCAAAGGATTTACCATCAAACTTGGGTGGCACAACCTTCTTGAGGTCCTTACCCAATTCTTTAGCTACCTTTGTTAGCTTACTTTGATTCTTTTCAGTTTCAGGGTTTTCTCCATTTGGTTCATTTCTGATATTTTCACTTTAACCAGGATCAAACCTTGTTGGACAAGTCTGTCTTGCCTACTCAAGGTTATTGATCCTAGCCTCTTGCCTACTTAAAATGGCCAAAATCTAATCCAACTTATCATTGGGATCACCACAGGATCCTCCTCCCTATTCTCGTTGATAATATCTACCCTCCATTAGGGTTACCCTAGAAAAACATAACATCAAGCGTAATTAGACATAGGTCCTAGAGTTGAACCTTGTTGCTCTGATACCAAAATGTAACACTCGAAATATGATGTTCATTTAACTGCATAAGTTTCCATAGCTCTTTACATTTCAAATAAAATAAAAGTAAATGATGTAGATAATGAGAGCTTCCCAAAAGAGCTCAAGAGTAAAAGAAGTATTAAGTCTCATTTTATGTATCCAAATAAGTACATTTCATCTACATCAAGGATATTTACATCAATACATATGTAAATGTCAATAGCATATCAATGATTTTTCATAAATTCATTCATGACAAGTTACATCATTAACTTTCAATCAATACATCTATTTCAATGTTACATCAAAATATTTCATTCCAATACATCTATTTCAATGTTACAATAATGAATGTCAAATAAAGTTACTTATACAAGTGGGCTATACAAGCCTTTCAAAAATATTACATGAATTCATTTATAGCATGAGAAACTCTGAACCTCAACCGCTGTGACACCACTGGTCTTCTTGCAAGTTGGGGCCAAGAGTGTGATTAAGGTGCCTTTTCCTCCCAACCATGAAGTGCATGACTTCCCCAAGTTTCTTCCTAACTCAAAGAAATCCCTGACCCTGCACTAGGAGCCTAGCAACTTGAAACAACAAAGTAGGAGGGAACTCTTGATGCAAGCCTAATGCCTATATGCATTCCTAACATGGGAATCACATATTTCTTGCAAACAGGAGGTGGCTGAGACCTATATACATTTATTTCTAGGCTTTTATTTCCATCTATTTCAATGGTGCATGTGCTTGGCGAAGCATAAATAAATGATAGTTTAAGAAAAGGTAAAACTACCGTCTTTGTGAGTCCACCTTCGGCATCCTATCTTGGAAGTTTCCTAAAAGAACAATAAATAATAGATTTTCCATCTATAGTTTTCATTCAATTTTAAACTTCTCAACTTCAAAGGAATTCTAATAATTACAAAGTACACACAAGGTTCACAAATAACTTTACAATAGCACACTAACTTAATCGAGAAGTTGATCATACAGTTGTTTTTTGCAAGTCACTTTCTATGATTTAAAAACAATCTAAATTTGGTCTTTTGGAAAGAGTATATCTATAAACTCATATGTTGTCATTTCTATTTAAATAATTTGATCAAAGTAAGTAATTTATATAAGTTCAGGACAAAGAAACTACTCTAATCATCCTTATAAGTATGGTGTAAAAACCTAGCTTATAGATTACTTTCCTATTTAATAGGAGTATGTCTACATTTTTATAAAAAAGAATAATAAGTTAAATTTAAAGAAAAGAAAGCAATTTCTCATACATTTATTCAGAGAGTTACAAAATTTAGGTTGGCAACTAATCATTCTCTAAATTATTAATGGGTAGAATATTTTATCATTTTAAAATAAAAATTTGTAGTATTTTTTACCACAACTTTTTTTTTTTTTGTGCTTTATATTCATAAGGTTAACAGTTTATAAATGCATTTTACGTAGAATAAATTTGCTAAAAGAAAGTTTACCTTCAACTCTCTTTATATAGTGTACCTGTATATGTATATATATATATATATATATATATATATATATATACTCTCTCTAGATTAATTTTACTATGAATGAGTGGCCCTTCAGGGTGCTCCTGATGAAGAGTAATAAATCAGTTTTAGAGAAGGCAATACCAGGCCATCCAAATTTGTATACTGAAAACATGTTTTCCTATACTGGCAGGTTGTACATATATATGTGTGTTTTTGCAGTAACCTAAGACTTGGATATAAAAATTAAATGCTTATGTTTCATGTGTTGTTTCCATATATACATATACATATATATATATATATAGATAAGTATATATATATATATATATATATATACTATATATATATATGCTCACTGTATATATGCCATATATATATGCTCCTGCCACTGCATCTTAATGCTCCCTGCTCTGCTCCATACCCTCCTCATATACTGCACTTTCCTCTCTATGCTCCTAACCTTATATATATACTCCATATACCTATATATATATATATATACTCTCTCTTTCCTCTATGTCTATGTGTAATGTGTGTATACATATATATCCTATATAATAAATTTATAAATCATTATGCTAAATACATACACACTGTTATGTTTTCTATATCATATCAATGACAATGGGTAATGCTTTCTAAAGAAAACAAAGATATATATATGTTTGTGTGTGTGTGTATATATATATCTTTGTATATATATATATATATATGTTTATATTAGACAGAGTTATGCCTAAAAGAATTCAAAATGCAAACTTAAAAGGTACTCGTACAACACAGTTCACACACCTTGTGGGGGGGTCGACGCCTCCTCCACAGGCCAAGGCCTGTGGAGGGCATTGTTTCTCTATAGCACAACCCCTTCCTCCATGAGACGAGGTTGGGGTTTATCCTGACTTCACTAATTCTTGCTTTAAAAGACATAAACTTCAACAAATTTCATACAGTCTACTATTACAATCCCATAAGCCAAAATGGTGTATATATATGAGTATATATATATATATTATATCATAGAAAAAATACCATATATAAAATATATATATATATATATATTTATCATTAGAATTTATGTATAAAAATTTAGCAATCAAAAAAAAAATTATGAACCACAGTATGCTAAGGAGAGAAGCCCCAATCTGATAATGGAGAAGTTGTGCAATTTCTTTCAAATGCATACAAAAGAATGGAAAATTTTCCCAAATTTCACATTTTTGCAAATAGCTTCAAACACTTGGTATTCAAATTTTTCAGCAATACTATTATATTTCAAACAAAATTCATGGGAATAGAATTGAAAACCTGGATATTTTTCTTCCAGCTGTAGTTGCTCTCCAGTGAATTATTCTCTTTGCCTCTTCTAGAACTTATTTTTTGGAAAGCTTCTTCTTCTTCCCTCCTTTCCTTTTACTTTATTAACTCTTTTCTTTCTACTATTTCCCAAAAATAATTCTGAAACTTTTTTTTTGGGATAAAATCAACATTTTCTTGGCAGCCATTGAAACTAATTTATAGAGCATATTTTCAAGAAGATTTTCAAGAACTGTTGTTCTTCTCAGAAACTCTTTTCCCTTTAATAATGTTTTCCTTTTTCCATTTCCAACCCTAATCTTGAAAAATATTTTAGAATAAAATTAAAATATAATTTTTGTTTTACATTTCATATTCACAAATAAGAAATATGCAAAAATAATCTCCAATTACCGTTGCACAAAGAAAAACCTTTTGAAAATACTTACCCAAAACTAATTACAAGTAAATATTTATATAATAATTAAATAAATATTATCTAATTATTAGCTGATTTATTATCATAAGAATTAGCACAAGTTAAAAGAAAAAATAGGATACTCACTTAGATTTATATCACGCATAGACATTTAAATCAAAATCTATAATTAATTATAAATAAAATTAATTCTTTTACTTTATTATGCTTATATTTCACTATTTATTTAATTTGACTAATCATTATTTATTTTGCAAACAATCAAGCCAAAATTATCATTCCCAAATGCAATCTACATGAAACTAAGTGCTTGTGTGTGATTGAGAGAACATCCTACTTTATCCTGTCAAGAAGCTAACCTCCTCTCCTTAATCACACCCTTGGTCTTCGACCTCCTGAATCTCAAGTGGACTCAAGCACACAACAATAAACTGAATTAGTATCCCATAAAGATATAAATCAAAATAATATAATACATTAATTCAAATATTTTTTTGATTCTATTTTTACTTCATCGTCAAAGTAAAACACATTCAATACTATTCAACTTTTCATAATTTAAGTAAATACTTTCTTATATCACCACACCAAAACACCATAATATTCATTATTATTCTACCACACACATCCAATCATATAAAAAATCCACACAAAACCAAAAGCAACCTGCATCAGCGTCTGAGACGTGACAATCTTAGTCTCTAGATGTGGGATATTATTAATATTTTCCACAATTAACCTATATGTTTTCTCATACACAATATCCTTCGGAGCCTCCTTGTCCCTAAAGATCCTATTATTGCACTCCTTCCACATGCCTCAGGCTATAAAAGGGAAAGTAAAAGACAAAACTCTATGAATAGTAGGATTGAAGGAGGGGCATTCCACTAAATAAAAAGGTCTTCAATAGAGCTAGGAAAAATCCACAAGAGATTCCAAAGAGAGAAATCTTCCCCATATGGAAGCCACATACAGACAATGGAGGAACAAATGGTTAGCAGTTTCTGCTTCTTCCTTACATAGGTAACATCGATTTGGGATCTAGAAGCCATGCTTATAGAGATTATCAACCGTGAGTCACTTTATTCTGAAGAAGAATCCAAAATAATATGTTAACCTTAGGAGTTAGGTGTTTAATCCAAGCTTTAGCCCAAAAGGGATGGGGGGCAAGAGAAAGAGACAACTAAGAGACATTCCAAGAGACTGAGTAGCTACTTGAAGGGTTAGCCATCCAAACAAAAGGTCATCGTGCTGGCTAGACCCCATTTTGATAGCCAACAAAGAGGATTGAATCAGTGCAAGGTCCACACTGATCTGGCACAGATTCACCCATCCCCCATTTCTCCAATAGTCCTTAACATGAGTCCCAAAATTGGCCTTGCAAATATCAGCCCATCCATTAAAGCTTTGGAATAAAATTAAAGGCTCCTTCATTAACCATCTATCTTCCTAGAACCTAGCTTGTTTCCCATTTCTTATGCTCCATCCAACTCCCATATCAATAATGTTTCTCCCTCTAATCATATCATTCCAGAGAGCTGAACCACGAGGCAGATTTGGAGAATCAAGCAAAGTCTTGAGAGAACCAATATTTTCCATATATTTTCTCTTTAAAATATCGTTCCACTCTCCATTAGATGAGAAAGCTCTCCATATTTTCTTAGCAAGACGAGCCCTATTCATCACTCTAATCCTTCTAAGACCCAATCCACCCAAATTTTTGAGTCTACTAACAGAGTCCCAACCAATAAGAGGCATTCTTTTTCTTTCTTCAATTCCCAACCAAAGAAAGCGTTTTTGGATTTTTTCAATAGTATCTGCATATTTGGAAGGTATTTTAAAAAGACTTAAAGCATAGATTGGAAGGTTCTAAATAGGAGCTTTGAGAAGCTAAATTTTACCTACTTGACTGAGAAGAGCTTCTTTCCATCTAGCAATCCTTTTTCTAAACCTATCAACCAAAGAGTTCCAAAAGGATTCGGGAGGCTTAAGGCCCAAGGGCAAGCCAAGATAAATAGAAGGTAAAGAATCCATTCTACATCCGAGAATTATGGAAATCTTATTTTTCTAGGCTCCAGAGTGTTGAAGAATAATAAGGAACTTTTATGTCTGTTAACCATCTGATCAAATGCCCTCTCATAATCTTCCAGGATGTTTTTAAGATTCCTAGCTTCAACCAATGTAGATATCCCGATCAAAATTGTATCATCCACAAACTGTTGATGAGAGAAAACCAAATTACTGGAGGAAGGCTTCAATCCTAATAATGATCCCTGATCAACCATTCTTTTCAGGTTCGTCCCAAGGCATTCCACCATAATGGTAAATAAAATAGAGGAAATGGGATCTCCCTACCTTAAGCCTCTAGAATTTTTAAATAAATTTGAAGGAGACCCATTCACCATGATAGCTATGGAAGTAGTTGAAATGAGTTGACCAACCATCTAGAGGAATCTATTGTTGAAACCAAATTCCTTCATGATTTTGAGTAAGAAATCTCATTCAACACGATCATAAGCTTTCAAAATGTCCAATTTAAGAAGGAAACTTTCAGTCTTACATTCCATGAGAGAATGAACATTTGCATGGACAGTAATAATTGAATCAAGGATCCACCTTCTAGGAATAAAGCCATTTTGCTGAGGAGAAATCAGGGAAGGAAAGATAATCAAAAGCCTCAAAGTCATCACCTTAGAGATAATTTTATAGGAGTTGCAAAGGTTTATAGGTCTAAAAGCTTCAAAGTCAGAAGCTCCAGGGCGTTTAGGGATGAGGACCAGGAAAGTGGCATTTGGTTCTTTTAGGAGACTCCTTGAGCCAAAGAAATCCTTTACAACATTCACCACATCCTCTTTTACAATCTCCTAGAACCACTAAAAAAAGAACATAGGAAACCAATATGGTCCTGGAGCCTTATTTCCTTTAAAAGAGAAGACAATTTTCTTAATTTCTTCCCTAGATGGAATGGCAGTTAGCATATTTTTATCTTCATCCTTTACAAGTTTATGGATAGCCTCTGAAAGATAATCTTGCATTTCATGATTAACTCCATCACTCGCCGAAAGAAGATTGCTAAAGAAAAGGATATCTTGTCTTCTTATGTCATCATCCTTCTCAAAACGGACTCTATTGAACTCAATGTGAGTGATCCTATTAGTAGCCCTATGTCTCAGTGTAGACATGTGAAAATATCTAGTGTTTTTGTCTCTTGTTGAAAGACACAAAGCCCTAGATCTCTATCTCCAAAACTCTTCCTCTTTGGTTATTATATCATGCATCTTCACAAGAAACTCATTTTCTTTCATCCTGTTATCAGCAATGTATCCCTCAAGATAGATTTTTTCTTGAATATCCTTCAATTCAAGCTATAATTCTGACTTGATACCAAAGATATTACCAAAATTCTCTTTATTCCATCTTCTAATCTTATTGTTGAATTCCCTCAGCTTCTTAGCAACCCTAAACATAGCAATCCCATCAATAGACATATTCCACCACCTCTTCACCTCCACAAGGAGTTGAGGGTGGGACAATCACATGAGTTCAAATCTAAAGGGGAAATTCCTCTTTGGCCAAGATAGGATCCACCACAAAACTAATTGGATAGTGATCAGAGCCCACCCTTGAGAGAGCTTTTAAGGAACATAAATAATTTAAAAACCATTGATCAGAAATTAAATTTTTGTCTAATCTAACTTGAATCAAATCCTTACTAATTCTTTGATTTTACCAAGTATAAGAGGCTCCTTGTAGCTCAAGGTCAATCAGTGCCTGATTATTAATGAGGTCCAAAAGGTCCATTCTACTTTCTAGATTCACCTAGGATCCCCTGAACTTCTCATTTTCCTAAAGAGGGGTATTGCAATCTCCCATAACAACCCAGATTTCATTATTGAAATTCCTACAGAAAGCTGCCAACTCTTGCCAAAAAGTCTTTCTAGCTCCTTTCCCATTTGAGGCATAAATGTTGGACTAGATCTAGCAAAAATTGTCTTTGATATGGGTAAATCTTGTAGCCACATGATTCGTGCTCTCCAACAGAGGTTCCCCTTTGATAAAGTTCAAATTCTAATTGGTAACAATTCCCCCTGAGGCACCTTTAGAACTATTACCATGCACCCCACAAAACTTAAACATTTTAATCTTTTCCACTTTATCTTTAGGTATTTTGAATCTTGGACAAGTAAAATATCTGGTTTATGATCCCTACCAAAATTGTGCAACACATCCTGCTTATGGAGGCTATTCAACCCCCTTATATTCCATGACACAATCTTCATGTCTTACTAGGGGATTGAAGTTTGCAAATCTCAGGAATGGTTTTTTGAACCCCATCATCTATATCATGAAATATTTCTTGCTCCCTATGCCATCTTGTAGATATTCTTCCTTGACTACTCTTTGTGGCCTCACAATCTGCCTTAGCTCTAGTTCTAGTTGAGACACCTTTCGGTGTACTCTATTGTTTGTTTTTCTTCTTCTTCTTCCTCATATAAGAGGTGAAATCATCTCTATCAGTATCTTCTAGATTATCATTCTCTTTCCTTGACTCCCACTCCTTATCTAAGAGCCCCTTTTGACTCAATGGAAGGGTATCCATCAAACTATTGTTATACTGGGTCAAATTCTCACTCGAATTCTCCAAAGTTTGGCTCGAATCTCCAAAGATATCCTTAACAATTTCTTGAGAATCTACTATTTTTGATTCCTGAACAGACACCTAACTAGAAAGGCCTCTTCCTCCAAAAGCCGAGGACATGATGGGAACCCCAATATCCAGAGACAGATTAGCTTCCTTTATCAAAAATCCAAATCCTTGACTTGGAATATCCTCCAGGCCAATCTCACAATCCTCCTTCCCTCCTATTTCATTCTCAGGCTTATTGTCTAGATGCTCTTGATTATCAAGGCCACACTCTCCTCTTTTTGATCCATCCTCTCCATCCACCTTTCCAACAATTGTGACCTCTATCTTGTTGATAGGAGGCACTTCAAACTCCATATCAACCTAAATCCCCCCATCTTCCATATTTCCAGGGGCTTTCTTAAGTTCCTCTTATGACACCCTCAAACTCTTCAATATTATCTCCTTTGATCTCTTTTCCATCCCCTTCAGGCTTCTTTTTCCATACTATTCTCAATTTGGGTTGGGGTTTCTCTTTCACAATGTTGGCATTGAGCGGGCATTTCTTTGCCCAATGCCCTGATTTTCTACATTTAAAGCAAGAAAAAGGAATTATTTCAAACTCAATAGCTTGAACCCAGGTACCCAACTTCGATTGAATTTCAATAGATGATGGTTAGTCAGCATTCTAGGACATACCCACACAAATTCTAGCAAACACTAGCCTTTTCCTGGCCTCCGTCATTGGGTCTATTGACAAAAGCTCGCTAAAAGAATTAGCCAAGCCACTGAAGACATCCTCATTCTAATATTCCAATGGGAGACTATGAAGTCTAGCACACACTGGGACATTTTCAAAAATGGAATCTAAAAGGTCTAATTTGTGTTCCATTTCTTGAGAGCCAAGGATGATTTGCCAATAACCCAGGGACCTCCACCCCTCATAGCCAAAATATCTTCCTTACAGGTAAACTCAAAAGAAAAGTAGCCCTTAGGAAGAGCAAAAATAGTAACTTGGTGATTGGTTCTCCACTTCATTTTAACAAAATCCCTAACAATTTCAATATTTGGTCTAGGTCCCATAAATTTTCCAACCAACGCTCTGTCCATTAGAGAAATATTGTGATCAATGACTGAGTCAGGGACAGAAATGGAAAACTTACCCTTTGCCGGATCAAAAATGTTGCTAACTGGAGGGAACACTAATTTACCATTAGGTTTAACTCCAAATAGAGATGACCATGGTTTAAGTTTAGCTCCTTCCCCTCTAGCTGCCCCCACCACATTTTTGGTTTTTTCAACCTCTTGTCCTTTAGTGCTCCCAACAGAGTTGTCAGTCAGGTCAACCTTCCCCTCAGGTCCACCTGAATATTTTTTAGGGGTCATTCAGTTCTGATTCCTCCTTACCTTGCTTACCACACTAAACTTGCGCTGATTTCACCTGTGAATCCTCAAAGCCTACTCTACGACGATCTACTCCATTGCTCGAAGATTCAAAATTCTTCTTCTCCCTCCCATTCATAATTTTTGTTAGGCAATAGTCTTTAAAAAATTTACAATGAATAAAAGAAAACAACACTATAAAACACATTTTATCTGTTGTACATGACCAAATCCCACATTGGCCTTCCTTTCTTCATGTTTTCTCCTTCTTTCCTCGTATACCAACCTACTTTGATCTTGGCTTCTTATTTTTTAGCTTCATCTCATTTTGTTCTTTTTATGCATGTTGATGGTAGTTCAACCATCAAATAGAAGTTAAATATTCTCTTGTCATGTTTTGTGACCTCTATGTAGTATTATCAATCAAAATACTACATGTTGTTGGGATTTAGAATTCAAGAGTGATCCATTCCTCTTTATTTTTGTAGGCATCATATATTAATCCTCTATTGATTATATGAATTATACTAAAATCTTGATCACTTCCTAGGAATTGGGGTTTGGGATTTGGAAAGGAACCTTGCCTCTTAATAATCTTTGATTGGTTGGTAGGATGCTTAAAAAAACCATAATGACTCTTTTGATGTCAAGGTTTGGGGTTTTAATATGCACCTAAACATATTCATTGAGCCTATTGGGGTTATGGAGATTGTTGAAAACTTGATAGGTATGTGTGTTCATTGAGTATTGAGGTTCAAGATAAACTCTAACATCTTTCCTTTTGGGTCATCATGTTATACATATTGTTGATAGCCCAATTCCCATTCATGTTTTCAAGTAGCAACTTTGTGGGAGTTGTCGTGCCTCAAGAATTCCTTTTTCCCAAAGTCGCAAGGTTACAAGGAAGATTTATACCATGATTTCCTATACATATATTAGGGTTTAGTGAAATCAACTAACATTAGACTCCCCAAAAACTTTACTTAACTCATAAATTTAAACTTTGATAAATTCCATCTTCCTTGACTCACCAAATTTTCTAATCTTCTTCCTGTAAACACATCAAAAATTCAAAATAAGAAAAAGAAAATAATTTTTTTAGGTGATGTAATATTTCCCATAAACCTTGGATGCTCCTACATTAGACACCCTAAGTAGAGAAATTTTCTATAAGTTGGAAACTTAGGAAAATTTTGAAAGTTTGTGCGATGGTAATCACACATTTTTCCTTGATCCACATGTTCTCGTTGTCTCCTTTGATTAAGTTTATCCTTCCCTTATACACTTATTTATCCTCAACACATAGCTCACCACTACTTGTCCTATCCTATAGGTCTGAGTCATGGCTTACATGAGAAAATCTATAACTTCTCAACTATACCTTGGGATATGTCTTCTCTAAGCCTCCACTCCTTGGTAATTACCTATATCCTTTATTTTTTCCCTCTTTTCTTTATGTTGCTACTTAATAAAGCCAACATTTTTTCAACTCTTTCCATCTATAATCTACTCAGGAATTTTTTTCTCCACCTTTTAAGTTCTTTTTTAGATTTTATTTGATCTAAATTTTTCTAATTTTAAGGATTATTTTTTGGTGGGGCATTATTGTACTTTCCATTGGAAAAACATGAGTTCTTGTCCTATAGTGGGAGATCCAAAGTCATGCTACCCTTGCTTTTATCTTAGTTAGCTAAACTTCTTGTTCTTTAGAAATTTGTGTTCTAGCTTGGGGCTATGACCTTGAAGGGATTTATTCAATTTATAGAGGATATTAGTTATTAGAAGAGGAAAATAATGAGTTCAATGATTTTCTAAGTTGCAAAAATAAAAAGATTAAATTTTGTTCGTTGGGAAGTGTAATTTATTTCTTAATTTTCTTGGTCAAAATAAATGTCTTACTTAGGACAATATCAAAAAGAGAGGATTTCTAAGCTCCCTTCTAAATATTTTTTGAAGAGTTAATGAGGAATATCTGTCTCATATTTTCTTCTAGTGCTCCATTTTTTTAGCATATTTGGAGGCAATGGTGGTATATTTCGAATTGACCCTTTATTTATGCTACTTCTTTGTCTAATTTTTGGGCTAGTCTAGGGTGCCCTCTTACTTTTCCCTCTTTCATATTAGTTTCCTAGGATATTGGTCTATTATTTATCCTTTCACAAATTGGGTTGGAGAGGAATCACAATTCACTAAAAGATATCATGGTCTTATCGAGTATACTTGGAAGAAGGTTTTAGACATTTTTAAAGAAACTTTAATTACTAACTGCACTTTTGATCAAGTGATAATTCCCTCCAATATTTTAATTTTGAATAAGTTATATTTGATTCATCTTATTCAATCTATTCCTTCTATCTCTTAGATCAAATATTCTCATAAGGTTAATAGAGTTGGAAAATTGACTCTTCCCCCATTGGGTGTGTTTAAAATAAATATTGATGGTTCTTCTATGGGTAATCTTGGTGAAGTTAGGATTGGTGGAATTGGTTATCATAGTAATGGTTTGGTTTTTTTTTTCTTTTGCTACGAGGTTTGGTACTAATAATTGAATGGAGGCCTTTGCTATCCTTGTGAATTTAGAGAAATCATATGAGTTGAGTTGGAAATAGGTTATTTATGAGATGGATTCCATTATTTTATTTTCTCTTTTGAACAAAGTGAATTATAATGACTATTATTGGTGTTTGGCATATTTTTGTGGAGAATATTCTCTGCCTTTCCTAAAACTTTGATGTCATCTCCTTTGTTCATATTCCTTGTGAATGGAATGTTGTTGTCAACTATCTTGGCAAATGTGCTTCTAAGGCTAGGCATAGATGTCCAAATATTTTAGCATGGGAGTCCATATCCCCTAATCAATATTTATAGTTCCTTCAAATTCTTCAAGATGGTATGGGTTTATCACTTATATATATATAGAGAGAGAGAGAGAGAGCAAGCTCAATATAAAATAAAAATAAAGATTTTAATATAAATATAATATGTTTTAATGTGTATAATTTTATTATAGATATAATTCAATATAAAATATATAATTTAAGAATAATAAAATATAATATAGTTTAAAAAATAATATTTTCACAAATATAATTTAAAATTTTAAGAAGTTATAATTTTGGATAATTATGACACAATAACTTATTTACATAAAAGATATTTTTATATCAAGATGTGTAAATACAATGATAGAAAGAGGTGGAGTGTAATAGCTTGAGGTGTTAAACTAACAAACACTATTGAGGAGCCTATATATATATATATAAGTAAAATAAAATAACCATTAATTAAATAAAAATAGCTTTGAGAGTAAAAATAAATAAAATAATGTAAAATAGTTCTATTAAAATAATTTTTGTATTAATAGTATTTCAAACATCCAATTTACATCACCTGCTCAGCTACATAGCTAAAGAAATAAATATAGTTTGTATAGTTTGTATTCTCTTTGTACATGATTATATGAAATTATGCAAAATAAATACAACTATGCATGTTAGGATACATACATAGTATAAAAATTTTGTATGCATAATATAAAAAGGTGTTGTATATAGTTATCAACTCATTTCTATCCCAACATTCCTACTTTCACCGTAGTCTTCCATAATGCCCTAGTTGGCCAAGAAATTGATGTAATCCATCTCAGTGTGGGAAAATTCCTCTTCAATCTTGTAGTTGCCATTTTTGAATATCTTTGATCCTCTTTCTTTCATGTTTCTCTTTCCTGCATCCTCTTGTTCATTGAACTCTTTTTTGAAGGTCTCCATTGCTTTCATGAACATCTCCAAACTTGGATGTCTCTACTGCCAAGACTGTCCTAGCTTGACCCCATCTCTTAACAACTTTAAGAACTTGCTTTTAGAAACCTCCAAGGTGGCAATTAAATACAAGGTGACATTAAATAACATGAATCTTTGAGTGACTCAGTAAATGCCCTCCAAACCCCACTGTATTTGTCCTCATTTCTTGCCTTCCAAATGCACCAAATAATTTCAGTAGATAAGGAAAACCAGAACAATTGCATTTTTGTACTCATCTTTTTATCATTACACATTAAAATTTCTTTCCAATTTACTTTCCCATTATTCCCCCAAATATTCAGATAATTACAAAACAAATTCCATATCTCATTAGCAAAAAAAAAAAGTCAAAGAACATATGTTGTAAAGTTTCAGGTACCCTACAAATATTGCATAGCTCAATGTCAACATTACTACAAATATTGCATAGCTCAATGTCAACATTATTCAACTTATAAGGAACCTTTTGCAGCACAACCAACCATCTCTAATAATTTTTTTTTGCATATCTCATATTATGCCACAAAGAAAAGAATACCTTTTTCCAATCTTTATTTTCCAACTTGACTTTCCACACTTTATTAAGGTAATCAATAGGGGTGTTAGAGTTATTTATTTCTTTATAGATGACCTTAGCCTTAACCTCAACCTCATGGATGGGGATAGTTCCTTTCCATAAGATATCAATAGGTTCCTTTTCCCATTTTTCAGTACTAAGATTTGGTAGCCAACTTTTACAAGCCTCTTTAATAACAGAGTATGTTCTAAAGTTAGTATGGGGTAACCCATAGTCCTCTCTTTAAAATAACTATTAATTAAATAAAACAATTTAAATATCTCACATTTTGGTATAGATGTGTTCAAATATTATTTACTATATTTTTCAAAGTAAAAATAAAATAAAAGAATTACTCAAATAAGGAATGGTGGATTTTTCAAAAGTAACTAAAATTAAAATAACTCTTCAAATAAAATAAACTAAATAATAAAATTAAATTAAATAATCCTAAAGTAAAATAAAAGAAAATAAACTTAAGTAAATAAATATTAATAACTCTTAAAAATATTTAAAATAAAATAAATAAATAAAATATATTCTTCAAATAGAATAAATTAAATAATATAAAAAATTCTTAAATATTTTGTAAATAAAATAAACTAAGTCTTAAGTAAATAAAATAAAATAATACTTTAGGGGTTCGTTCCATAGTGCAATGGTTAAGAGGTGGAATTGTTGTTGTTGTCACTCGGGTTCAAACGTTTGTTGGGCCATTGTGGTCGCACATACTATGCTCGGTTGATCTAATGTGCTCGTAAGCTTGACCCATAGTATTGAGGCTATTTATGTTGTTCATGCCATGAGAAAAGCATTTAGGTTTGTGTTGCTCCAATTGCTTGCTAGGCTAGTGTGCTCACAGGCTTTGTTCCTTAGCTAGTCTATCGTGCTCATGAACTTGAATTGTTCATTTGTATCCATGTTGGGAAAGAGGTCCCCTATTTGTCACCTCCATTCTTCCTCAAACCAAACCAAAATTCTTGAGATATTGATAAAAAATAATAATGATAATACTTGAGTAGATAAAATTATCTTGGAAAATCTATGTAAAAGGTAGAGATGTCATGTTTGGGCACCTATTTCACTTAAATTGCAATTCCAAGACATCTTTTACATATATTTTATAAAAGATAGGCATGCTAGTATTTATTTTAAATATGTATAAATAAGTAAAACATATCTAGATATTGTATTGACATAATCAATATTTTATTTTATTTTACACATTATATGTTAATTTTTATACTTATTTCTCTTAATTTATAATTTAAAAATAAAAATTATAATTGTAAATTATAACTATAATTTATATTTTTTCTACTAAATTTAGGCTAGGTACTCAAGGGATGCAAAAATTGAGCATTAATCCTAGATTACTAGTGTGAACATGAATAAAATATAGATCAAATACACATAGAATCAACTAAGAAACTAAGCATTTAACCTAATTAACCCACAATCCCAATGAAATTCATGAAATTCTACCTAAGAATCCATTAAAAACATGAAATAACATGAAATTGATCAAGGAAACCTAATTAAACAATCAAACCTCATCCCATTGGGGGATTAGTGTTGACTTGATGTGGAAAGATCAACTCTTTCCTAACCCCATTGAAGCAAAGCTTTGATTTGATATGTTGATGAAGATTGAACCATAAAATTTCTCACAAATGATGAAAATGGATATGAATTCCTACCACATAAGAGTACTCAAATGATTTGTGGATGAATTATTCATAGAAATGAGGGCTACTTATAGGAATTTTAAGTGAATCAGTGGCTAGGATCAATTTGGTTAATTAATGGATAGAAATGGATGAGAGGGAATGAAACAGATCAATGATCAAATGAAGGATCAAGATTACTCAATTCCATGGATCAAGGGAATTGTTCAAAGGCTCAAATTTATTGAGACAAACACAAATCCCATGATTTTAGGACTTGAATATTGGAAGATATTTTCATTTTGTGGGAAATATTTGAATTTGAATTGGAGGAATATTCCTGAGAATATTCTCTTACAAGTGGGAGAAGTTGGAGGAATCAGAATATATTAGTCAATTAAATAATTAAGATATTATTTAATTATGTAAGATGAAATAATTTAGGATTTTAATTAAAAAATTAGCTCATTTAATTAAAAGGGTGGGATTAATGACACTTAATCAAATAATTAAGATTATTCAATCAAATGAGAGGAATTAAGGGATTTAACCAAATGTAATACCCCTCTAGTCTGGGCACTGCTGATAGGTATTATGAAACTGAACCCTAGTTTAGTGTGGAACTAATTATAATCATTCTACTTAATTATTAAGGTGTTTCTTCTATTCTAGGAGTGTGATACTCTGATGTTGGATGTTACTTATGTGACCTTATTCATGATAGAGATTAGAATATAGTGTGCAGTATGATTATGGAACACGTTGCTATTAGATATGTTCATTTCCCTAATATACATACATATATATATAATGTGGACTAACAATTTGATGATGTGCTCCATGTATCATGTGTGTGACTTTTCTGTGGTACAAGGGGATGGTTTCATGTCACTCTCTTAGGAGAGACACATGATGTCACAATTCTCCTTCACCAATGTGTGAGTGTGGGTTATATATTATGTTGGTATATATGTACATGTTCTTGGTTTGTGATGTAGGATTGCAAGTACTAGACATCGAATCCACTTGGTCTCATAGGTTTGAGCATGTCTAAAAACAATCCTAATGGTGGTATGTGGAGATAGCATAGGACCCTAAATATCCTAGCCTTGAACCATTGCCTCATAGGAGGTGATGTTGTCAGTTGTAGACACCTATTCGATATGCCATTAAGGAAATATCCTTTACCCTGGTTTGTGAATGGTTTTGGTGGAGTGATTTGTGTTGCATTAATATTTTAATTGTGTTTAATTATGTCTTTTGATTTTTGGTTGGTTAAAAGTCTCCTCAAGATGTTATATTTTTGCATATGTATATATGTGTATTGTGTTTTATGAAAATAAGGTTATAAATATTAACATATTCTAAAGTTATTTATTAAATATTAATATGTAAGCATATGTTATATTTGTGTTTTGATTTACAATTTTGGTGGAGTGTCTATTTTTAAGGAGGTTCTTTTATCTTTTATAATGTTTTGAATTTATTTGGTAGGAAACCCTAAACAAATGAGTTAATTTGATTATTTATTTTATTTTTTATTTCATTAGTGGGATGACGATAGGTGTTTTAATTTAATATTTTAATATTTTATTTTATGAGAGGATTTTATTTCCTTGTTTTATTTTGGAAAAGAAGAGTCTTTTGGGGAAAAAGAAAGAAGTTACTTTCTTTTTTGAATTTAATTAGTTTTATTTATGGGAAAAATTGGGAAATGAGACTTTCACTTTTTTGTGCATGAAATTTAGAGGATTTGAGGTATTTTTGGGGTTTTTGAGAATGGAGAGAAAATGGAGAGATTTTACAAGGTTTTGAAGTAATCTTTGAAAGGTTTTTGGGAAATTTTGAGTAGTTTTGAATTGAAATTTGGAGAGTGATTTGGAATTCAATTATGATTTGAGGGGAATGGATTTGCTTCTATATTGTTTGGAATTATGATTTCTAATTGTGCTTTGGATTAGATATTTTGGTTTGGAAAGCTTCTTCAATTTTCAGCATCTTTGCATTCAAATTTTTCATGTTTTGAGGTAGGTTTTGTACTTAATTTATAATTTTTGTTTTAAATTCATAGAGATTAATATGGATGTTGTAGAATATTTTATTTGAATGTTTTAATTGTTTCTTTCAAGTGATGAAATGTTGCTATATGCTAGGGTTTTCTCATTTTGATTGTTTGACTTGTAATCAGGTATGCCGAAAAGAGGGTTTTTAAGGGAGTCATTTGTTGTTTCACATTTTGTGAATTTTTTGAGGTGTTTTTGGTCAATTTTTCCCATGTTGTTGAGTAGTCAGGGTCAAATATGAAATGGGTTTTTTATGGATTTTTATTTGATTGATTTGACTATTTTATGGTTGGCAGACTTGACTACTGTCAAGAGGGATTTAGCTCTATTTTGGGGTAGGGTTTTTGTACTTCTTGTACTTTCTTTAGAATTCTATTGAATTGGAATCTTTGTGGAGTGTTTTCATGTTGGTTTTTGTGTATTCTTAATTCTTAAAATGATGGTGTTGCTATGCTTTTAATAGCATATGAATTATGTTTCTTTGTCCTCCTCTATTTTTAGGCTATTAAGGGCAGTTTTTGGAAATATGTTTGCAAAACACATTAAATGATTTTTTTTTTGGGGTCTATATTTCTTATTACTGGAAGGTTTCTGGTGCATTCTTTGGTCCTATATGGTTCTTTTTTGTTTGAGGGTCTTATGTCTATCTCCTAGCACAGGGGGTGGTCCTTCAGGTTCCACATGGTTGGGTGGTTGCCTATCTCCATCGGTATCTGTGTCCTTGTTTGAGTGTGTGGATGGATTCGAAGTGTCTTCATGTGATGATTCTTCTAGTGCTTATTGCTCATGCTTTGGATCCTATTTTTTAAAATAATATTATGTATTGGATTATCATAGTTGCATATGAGTTTTGGATTGATCCTAGTAGGAGGATAATGTGTTAAGATGTAATGTAATAGGAAGTTTTAATGATGATAGTTGGTTATCTAGGATTATTTGATTATGTTCCTTTCATGTGCTCTTGTGGTATCTATATCTTCTCATATGAATGAATTTTAACCTTAGGCACTTGAGTTGGTTAAGGAATGAACTTTAGATCCTAAATCTTAAATGGGATGTATGTTATATAAGATATGCTTCTTAAAGCATGTTTCATTCTTATGTATTAGGATGAGCATTTATGGGAAAATTAATAATTGGAATGGGTAGATGGTTAATTTCTATAGGAATATTTTTTATGAGGAATGTCTTAGCCATAATTCTTATTGGTGCATGTTATAAAGGAATGATGATGTATCATGTTGATTAATATAAAATTATGTTAAGGCAATATGTAGTGATGCATATCATATTGATCTTCACTTTGGAATTATTCTTCATACATTCTTCATGGCTATGTGGGTATCATAATTATTCCTTATAGTAAATGTAGTAAGGCAGCGTGATGTGATTAACTGGTGGTGGTATGGTGTTACTAATTCATGTATGGACAATGTCATTTATGTATATTTTGTCTATGTTACACTACATAATGGTGTTAACGAACTTACCTTAGAGTGAATGTAACATTGTACTCTGATGTAATGAAAAAGTGTATTTGGTTAGTATTGTATGGAGTAGGAGTTAGTATAGGATGAAAAATGAACAAATTTTATCTCATTCTTTATTAAGATAATCTAGAAGTGTATCATGATGTACTTAAGTCCTAGAAAATTAACTATAAGATGTTCATTTCATTTAGTAATTATGCAAAGATTTTGCTATTGTACTTAAATATTAAATGTTTATCTATCCTTGTCTAGTAGGCAGAAAGGGAAAAGAAATGTAACCCTTTCTTGTGACAGTAGATGTTGTTAGTAACAATGTTGGGGAACCTAGGAGGACTTAGGACTAGAATGTAAATGATAAGTTCTATTATCTTCTACTATTGCTTTATGAGTTATCGATGGTTTACCTCATTGTAAATGATATTAGTAACTTTAGATTGTATGTTCATTGGAAATATGATCATTATGTTGAGTAACATTAGTTAATGATAATCATGGTTCTTGACAATGTTAATGTTTTGTTAAAAAAAAATCCCATGTCTTTTGCATTCCTCTTTCTTTGTTGTCCTTTGGGTTCCTTGGTGGGGCATTGGATTTGGATTTTGAGTTGATTTGACTATTTTATGGCTGGTAGACTTGACTACTATCAAGAGGGATTCAACTCCATTTTGGGGTAGGGTTTATGTACTTCTTGTCCTTTATTTAGAATTTTATTGAATTGGAATCTTTTTGGAGTGTTTTCATGCTAGTTGTTGTGTATTCTTAATTCTGAAAATGATGGTGTTTCTATGCTTTTAATAGCATATGAATGTTTCTTTTACCCTCCATTTTTAGGCTTTTAAGGGCAATTTTTGGGAATATGTTTGCAAAACTCATTAATTTTTTATTTTTTTGGGGTTCGTATTTCTTGTTGTTGGAAGGTTTTTGGTGTATTCTTTGGTCCTATATGGTTCTTTTGTGTTTGAGGGCCTTATGTCTATCTCCTAGCATAGGGGATGGACCTTCAGGTTCCACATGGTCGGCTAGTTGCCTATCTCCATCGGGTATTCGTGTCCTTGTTCAAGTACGTGGATGGATTTGAGTGTCTTCATGTGATGATTCTTTTGGTGCGTATTGCTCATGATTTGGATTCTATTTTTCAAAAGAATATTATGTATTGGATTATCATAGTTGCATATGAGTTTTGGATTGATCCTAGTTGGAGGATAATTTATTAATATGTAATGTAATAGGAGGTTAATGATGATAGTTGGTTATCTAGGATTATTTGATTATGTTCCTTTCATGTGCTCTTGTGGTGTCTATATCTTCTCATATGAATGAATTTTAACCTTAGGCACTTAAGTTGGTTAAGGAATGAACTTTAGATCCTAAATCTTAAATGGGATGTATGCTTTATAAGATATGCTTCTTAAAGGATGTTTCATTCTCATGTATTAGGATAAGGATTTATGGGAAAAGTAATGATTGGAATGAGTAGATGGTTAATTTCTATAGGCATATTCTTTATGAGGAATGTCTTAGCCATAATTCTTATTGGTGCATGTTATAAAGTAATAATGATGTAACCTATCGATTAATAGAAAACTATGTTAATGCAATATGTAGTGATGCATATCATATTGATCTTCACTTTGGAATTATTCTTCTTACATTCTTCATGGATATGTGGGTATCATCATTATTCCTTATAGTAAATATAGTAAGGTAGCGTGATGTGATTAATTAGTGGTGGTATGGTGTTACTAATTGATTTATGGATAATGTCATTTATGTATCGTTTGTCTATGTCACTCTACATAATGGTGTTAACGAACTTACCTTAAAGTGAATATAACATTGTACTCTAATGTAATGAAAAAGGGTATTTGGTTAGTGTTGTATGGAGTAGGAGTTAGTATAGGATGAAAAATGAACATATGTTATCTCATTCTTTATTAAGATAATCCAGGAGTGTATCATGATGTACCTAAGTCATGGAAAAGTAACTATAAGATGTTTATTTCATTTAGTAATTATGTAAAGATTTTTCTATTGTACTTAAATATTAAATGTTTGTCTATCCTTGTCTAGCAGGATGAAAGGGAAAAGAAATATAACCCTTTCTTGTGGTAGATGTTGTTAGTAACAACATTGGGGAACCTAGGAGTACTTAGGACTAGAATGTAAATGATAAGTTCTATTCTCTTCCGCTATTGCTTTATGAGTTATCGATGGTTTACCTCATTGTGAATGATATTAGTAACTTTAGATTGTATGTTCATTCAAAATCTGATCATTATGTTGAGTAACGTTAGTTAATGATAATCATGGTTCTTGGCAATGTTAATGTTTTGTTTTAAAAAAAAATCCCATGTCCTTTGCATTCCTCTTTCTTTGTTGTCCTCTAGGTTCCCTGGTGGGGCATTACACCTGGTATCAAAGCCCAAGTTCTAACACTAGCTACTCTGGTTTCATATGAGCCCATTATGTTTTCCTAGTTGATTTTTCTTGTGTTACCTTGTTTCATTTCCATGACTTCATATTCTTTAAAAGTACAAATTTAGTCTTGGAATGCATGTGCATGTTCTAATTTATTGTTGACAAGTTGGCATGCATATTTCTTTTGATTGACTAAATGTGCATTAGAATAAGATGTTATTTTGTGCAGTTAGGTTACTTATGTGGTTCAGTACATTTTCATAATGTTAAGATTATACTGTTGGTAAAAGGGTAGTTAGAATAGACTAAGGGAAAAGTATGTAGGTAGTTAATAAATGAATATATTGATAATTGAACATCTTGTTTGCTATGTGTAGTTGAAAACCTATGATGTAATGTCTTCCTCTTTTCTTACTATTGTTTAAATAGAAAATATTTATGCATTGGATGTCTTGCATGTTGAGTTGTTATGAGTGGGTGACATGTGAAGCTACAATTAATATTAGGTATGGGGTAGGGATGTTTGAGTAGGCATAATCCCTATGTAAAGATTTAGTGTTACTTGTCCTGACTTGGGATAAATTTTGAGAGAATGTGGGATTGTGTTTTGGAAACAAATATGTGATTTATTTAAGTGGATTTGTTAAGCGATCATGATGATCATGACATTGAAATTTAGCATCATGTGATATATGGAAAAGAGTGGAGTGAAATAAAAATGGATAAAGGGTTATGGATAATATGTAATGATATGATCACATAGGTTATAAAAATAAATGTACTTATGGAATTGTGTATGTAATTGTACCCCACCTGTAAATGTGAGAAACCGGTAACTATGCATTGGTTGAGTGTTGTGAATACCCCCGTACTTGCTTTGTGTGCCCATGGGATGGTGATAGTGTGTACCCATCCATGGGGAAAATGTTGTAATTTTTGGTGTGGGATTAACCATACCATTATGTTGTCTGTATGTTTGTTACTGGATTCAAGTCCAACCCATGTGTGGTTGAAATATATATAAGAGTAGCCAAAAGATAGTTTCACAATTTTTTTTCTTTGGGTTCTCTAGTCCCTCAATCTATGAAGTGGTGGTAGCAGCTACAAAGTTCCTTGGGTGGAGTGTGCAACATATGCATATTGCAGTGTAGAGCGGCCTTAGCTCAAAAAATCCCAAGGAAATGTACTCACTACTTCCCCTTATGATGGATCAGGGTACTTGATCCATACATGCTAGCCTAACCCCCATAGTTTTGAGTACAACAACATTGGTATTTCTTGGATGATCATCTACCTTGTCTTCATGAAAGGTATGATATGCCGCATGAGTTTCCAGTTGGGGGCCAGGGTCTAGGGTGAGAGGAACCTACATAGACAGCCCAACTGGAACTATGTGATGACATGTGCTGCCACTTGGGGGGTCTAGGGTGAGAGGGACCTACATGGACAACCCAAGTGGGACCATGGGCTCCATGTATATGTATATTTTGAGGTCCAACATGTGGAGGGAGGTTTTTTACCCATGTTGAGATGGATTTCGTATCTGCATATATTCTGACATGATGCAATAGGTATGATGCCACACCCCACTGATATTCTGACAGTGTTGGTGATGATGTCATGTTGAGCATGATGGTAGCGAGTTGGACTTGAGGACATGATGCCATGTGGCTAGACACGTGAAGGTGCACTATGATATTTTGTTATGATATCCTACTGTTGTGATGAGAATAATGGAGCCTCGTACACCTGTAGAGGGATACTCATGTTTGCTTTTGATAGTGTTCAGGTCAGTTAGCATATGGGTAATGCCCTATCCATGTATACCTCCACCTACAGAGAGTACCTATGTGTGCCTTCTCCATGAGGTATCGTTATGCGGGGTGTGTTCTGCACATGCCTACTTTCGTGGAGCCACAGACACACAACCATGGGGCATACGACCAGTGCATTCCTTCTCTGGCTAACATATGACCATTCTGCATTATGACACGATGCAAGGTGTAGCCGAGGAGTACACTCTAATCCATGTGGATGGCATGCTCACTCTGTACCACATGAGGGCTACTACTATAGCTTGATGTTGTTCCCTCCTTCCTCGTGTGGTAGCTAGTATCTAGTCACATAGTTTTGTACGGTGCAATTTTAAAGATTGTTGACTTTCTTTATGGTTATTGATGATTTTCTATTGATTGTGAAGGTTGACACTTTAGTTATGTTTTATTTTGATGGTTTAGCCACACCTTGCGATCTTATTTTTGCGTAGCCCTCATGGTTACCTTTGATTTAGTGTTGCAATTACATGCATTTCTTACTTTATTGTTGAAATTGAATCTTTATTTTTTATTTATTTATGACTTTGGTGGCTAAAATAGTTTATACTTACTATTTTTTATGTCGACCATGTGTCGTATTGTGATTCCTCTCCAAGGATGTATGAGGTAGACTTGGTGTGTGTATATGAGGATGCAGATGCAAGGAACCTTGAGGATGGGGCTATGTGAGGTTGTTACATAGCTAGGATCCACTACCAACCTATGTGTGATGACTATCTCTTGAAGGCTAACCACCTTATACAACAAGAGATGGGTCATTGTGGTCTTCTTTGGATGGTCTCACCATGTGTGTGTGGCCTAACACCATCAAGCCACTATGGGTGAGGTATGGATTATGTGAGATGGATATTGGATCTTGGCTCATGGATTATGTATCATGGATTAGTATGTTGCTTTCTGGTGTCCAGATGGACCCTTGTGTAGCCTTGTGTTGTGCACTTCCCAGTGATGTGATTGTGTATGTATGTGTTTTAACATATATTTCTTACATTTTGTTGCATATTCATGCAAAATATGGATAACTATGCTACCTTAAATATGAAGTGTATTGTGAATCTATGGTATTAAATGGGTTGGATGATATTGAAAATAATAAATTGTAACTTGAATTATGTTTCTAAAACATGAGATGGTGTGTATTTTTGAATATCAAGCAATCATTTGATGTGTTTTCCTTGTATGAGATTATGGAGATGTTTGTATTGGGAATGGAAATTTGAGTTAATTGGAGTATCTGCTAATTTATTAGTGTAAAATCAAGTATCTTACTGTCAGAGATGTATGGATTTCTAAATAAAGATGGTTAGGAAAATATTACTTTCAAATGTGTAGCTAGATAGTGATTTTAATTATAATGATTCAGAAAGAGGATGTACATGAATTATAGAGTAGAGAAATTTTGGGACTAATGTGTTTATGTTTCCATTTTGAGCCTTGCGACTTCCAGGAGTAAGTCAAGTTTTAGCGAGGGAGGATGTAATACCCCTCCAGTCCGGGCACTACTAATAGGTATTATGACACTGAACCCTAGTTTAGTGATGGAAATAATTATAATCACTCTACTTAATTCTTAAGGTGTGTCTTCTATTCTAGGAGTATGATACTCTGATGTTGGATGTTACTTATGTGACCTTATTCATGATAGAGATTAGAATATAGTGTGTAGTATGATTATGGTGCACGTTACTATTATATGTATTAATTTCCCTAATATACATACATACACACACACACACACACACACACACACACACACACACACACACACACACACACACATATATATATATTGTGGACTAACAATTTGATGATGTGCTCCATGTATGATGTGTGTGACCTGTTTGTGGTGTGAGGGGATGGTTTCATGTCACTCTCTTAGGAGAGACACATGATGCCATGATTCTCCTTCACTCTCTAAGAATTCCTAAAAACAATCCTAATGGTGGTATGTGGAGATAGCATAGGGCCCTAAATATCCTAGCCTTGAACCATTGCCTCATAGGAGTTGATGTTGTCAATTGTAGTCACCTGTTCGATATGATATTAAGGAAATATCCTTGACCCTGGTTTGTGAATGGTTTTGGTGGAGTGATTTGTGTTGCATTAATATTTTAATTGTGTTTAATTATGTCTTTTGATTTTTGGTTGTTTAAAAGTCTCCTTGAGATATTATATGTTTGCATATGTATATATATGTATTGTGTTTTATGAAAATAAGGTTATAAATATTAACATATTCTAATGTTATTTATTAAATATTAATATGTAAGAATATGTTATATTTGTGCTTTGATTTACTATTTTGATGGAGTGTTTATTTTTAAGGAGGTGTTTTTATCTTTTATAATGTTTTGAATTTATTTGGTGGGAAACCCTAAATAAATGAGTTTTGATTAAAGTGAAAAATAGGTTTTGAAGGGACCCAAAACCCTTTACAACTGAGGATACAAAATTTTTCCAAGGAAAATATTCAACTAACCACCAGCAACAACCCAACAACCAAAAAACACAAATGGGTAGGTGCTTAACTAAAAGTAAGACAAAAGACCACCATCAACACCCAACAACAACACAACAAAACAACCTAAAATAAACTAACCTCCAACAGGAAACAAAAAGCAAGAAAGAAAAAACCACACACTAATTCAAGCCACCTAGAGTTTTGATGACCTCAATCTGCTAGTTCATGTGCCTCTCGACCATGTCCAATATCTCTTTCTTCTCAACATCAAACATTTTCTTCCAATCTACCGACCCTCTACCAACAGGACCTTTTTCATCATCGTTAGCCACTTTTTTTGCTTTCCCTTAGCTGCATGCTCTTTCTCCATAAGCTTGGAGAAGTAAACTTGATCCTCCTTGAGCTCACTAATTTTCTTGAACAGGACTTCCAGGGAGTCCGCATTTTTCTTGACCGAGATATGGCATGTCTGCATTAACTTCTTGATGTTTGTATTTATGCCTAAAACCTTGGCTTCCACAACCACCAATCTATCCTCACACAAAGACTTAAAATCATGATAAGAACCCTCCAAGTCCACCATTCTGTCTATAAGAATTTCCAACACAAAACCCTTCGGACCATTCTTCATATTTTCTTTTAAGCCTTTGATTTTAATATTGATTTTATTGAACTCCTAAAGAGTCCACTTTTCCAATTTAAAGGTACCAGTGGCCCCATCCCTAGCCATATCGAGTAAATCAAACATGGAAGTAGCATCATTGTCAAGATAAGAAAAGTCCTCAGACAAAGGATTTACCTTCAAGGGCTCCTTCTTGGCTCTGCTCTTCCTTGTATTCTCCTCATCTAGACCCCTAATTTCCTTGTTTTGTTCCTCCTTGGGAAGGTCCTACATGAGAGAATCCTCAATGGCCACTGCCTTTTCACCAGCATCCTTTTCCTCACCAGCCATGCTAGGGTCCTTGATCAGAACCTCAGAAGCCTTTTTTGTTTAAATTGGAAATTCTCTTTGATAGCCTCCTTGGTTTATCAACCAAACCTTTAGCATTACCCTGTGTCCCCACCTCCAACCCACCACCAACAATAACTTTACCAACAACAACCTCTGCATACTTGGGAGAAGAATCACCCAACCCCACCTCTGTGTCCTCACTCTCAAAAAGGGCCAGCTGTTTAGGTAACCTACTACACTTGGCACTAGCCACCTTCCTCTTCTTCGAAGACATAGCCACAGCCACAGAAGAAGCATCCTCCTCATCCTCATTACATTCCTCCTCCTCTTCTGAAGGGGACTCCGAACCCAATGACCCAAACAGATCACTAACCACTTTTTCCTTTCCCTTGATGGTTGGAGCTGGGATGAGAGCCTTGAAATGCTCCATAATAAGAAGGATAAGCCCTTCATGGAGGACAAGGGCCCTCCTATTCTTTAGATGCGCTTAAACTGAGACCTCCAAAGAAGATAACAAGAAAAAAGGAATCGAAATGAACAAACCATGTCAAAAATGGTTGAGGAGCATGAAATGATGACCAAGAATAGCCCTAAACCTCCCTTCTAGGGTCATGTAACACATCAGGACCCCCACAACACTCATCCATATTTTCTTGAGGGAAGTTCTCTCATAAACCCAGCTCTCCAATTTGATTAACTGCTTCCTCTCATCATCTTTGAAAAAATGAACCATCGCTTCTTCATTGCTTTTATTATCCTTAAAAAACTTCCTACCCACAGTCGTCATTCCTATTACAGTGGAAATCAATTCCTCATTGACCTCCACTTCTATACCTTTAATCTTTAGCTTACGATTATGCCAGAATGAGATGAATTGTACCTAGGCATTAGGGCCATGCCCATGCAATCTCTCCAAGAATGGAGTGAAATTTCCATGGCTCAAAATACTCCAGAGCTTCTTCTTTCTTTGAATGTCACCATAAGAGTGCGGCTCGATTTGACTCCTGTCACCACCCATTGCAACTGACACAAAATTCACAGGACCCTTCCACCAAAAACTAAATTAAAGACCAGAGAGCTGAAAAATGCCCATAAATGTCTCAACACCTCATCCCATGCCATCATTCCTTAATAAACTTCTAGCTTTCTTGGGAAGGATCGATCCCTCCTCCCACAAATGAAATTCATTTAGGCTGACAGCCTCATTGGAAAAAAAATCTACCAACAATTTTCCTTTTCAATAGACGTGAGAGACTCGGGTTTCATCACAAGATTGCAACATAATAATTGTATCCTTGATAAGATGGTCAACATTCTAACTTAGAGGATGGGTGCCACGTAGATAATTTATGATGTTCATGGAATCACCTTCCACCCAAAATTTGGAGTATCCTTTCCTGATGGCGTACTTAACACTTATGAACACAGCCTCTGCCTCTACGCAATGATTAGTCTGAGTACCCTATGGGAGTGCCATCGTGACCCTAAACAAATGAGTTAATTATGTGATTTAATTTGATTATTTATTTTATTTTAATTATTTCATTAGTGGGATGTGGATAGGTGCTTTAATTTAATAATTTAATATTTTATTTTATGAGAAGATTAGATTTCCTTGTTTTATTTTGGAAAAGAAGAGTCTTTTGGGGAAAAAGAAAGAAAGTTACTTTCTTTTTTGTTTTTCTTTATTTTTAAATTTAATTAGTTTTATTTATAGGAAAATTTGGGAAATTGAGTTTTCATTTTTTTTTGTGCATGAAATTTAGAGGATTTTGAAGAGATTTTGGGGGTTTTGAGAATGGAGAGAAAATGTAGGGATTTTACAAGGTTTTGAAGTAATTTTTCAAAGGTTTTTGGAAAATTTTGAGTGGTTTTGAATTCAAATTTGGAGAGTGATTTGGAATTCAAGTATGATTTGAGGGGAATGGATTTGCTGCTAGATTATGTGGAATTATGATTTATGATCATGCTTTGGATTAGAGATTCAAGTTTTGAAAGCTTCTTCAATTTTCAGCATCTTGCATTCAAAATCTTCATGTTTTGAGGTAGGTTTTTGGGAATATGTTTGCAAAACTCATTAAATGATTTTTATTTTATTTGTGTTTGTATTTCTTGTTTCTGGAAGGTTTTTGGTATATTCTTTGGTCCTATATGGTTCTTGTGTGTTTGAGGGCTTTATGTCTATCTCCTAGCATAGGGGGTGGTCCTTTAGGTTCCACATGGTTGGGTATTTACCAATCTCCATCAGGAATCTGTGTCCTTGTTTGAGTGTGTGGATAGGTCCTTTAAGAAGAATATCTTATAAAGCATACATCCCATTTAAGATTTAGGATCTAAAGTCCATTCCTTAACCAACTCAAGTGCCTAAGGTTAACATTCATTCAGATGAGAATATATAGATACCACAAGAGCACATGAAAGGAACATAATCAAATAATCCAAGATAACCAACTATCATCATTAATTCTTGATGTGAATGTGTGGAATGTCTTTATGAGGAATGTCTTAACCATAATTCTTATTGGTGCATGTTATAAAGGAATGATGATGTATCATGTCGATTAATAGAAAACTATGTTAAGGAAATATGTATTGATGCATATCATATTGATCTTCACTTTGGAATTA
Source organism: Sequoia sempervirens (assembly GCA_007258455.2). Classification (NCBI taxonomy): domain Eukaryota; kingdom Viridiplantae; phylum Streptophyta; class Pinopsida; order Cupressales; family Cupressaceae; genus Sequoia; species Sequoia sempervirens. The sequence continues at coordinate 52,728 of VDFB02349770.1, forward strand.
TTCTTCTTACATTCTTCATGGCTATGTGGGTATCATCATTATTCCTTATAGTAAATGTAGTAAGGCAATGTGATGTGATTAATTGGTGGTGGTATGGTGTTACTAATTCATGTATGGACAATTTCATTTATGTATCTTTTGTCTATGTCACACTACATAACATGGTGTTAACGGACTTACCTTAGAGTGAATGTAACATTGTACTCTAATGTAATGAAAAAGGGTATTTGGTTAGTGTTGTATGGAGTAGGAGTTATTATAGGATGAAAAATGAATAAATTTTATCTCATTCTTTATTAAGATAACTAGGAGTGTATCATGATGTACCTAAGTTCAGGAAAAGTAACTATAAGACATGTTCATTTCATTTAGTAATTATGTAATTATTTTGCTATTGTACTTAAATGTTAAATGTTTATCTATCCTTGTCTAGTAGGCAAAAAGGGAAATGAAATGTAACCCTTTCTTGTGGTAGATGTTGTTAGTAACAACATTGGGGAACCTAGGAGGACTTAGGTCTAGAATGTAAATGATAAATTCTATCATCTTCCACTATTGCTTTATGAGTTATCGATGGTTTACCTCATTGTGAATGATATTAGTAAATTTAGATTGTATGTTCATTAGAAAGCTGGTCATTATGTTGAGTAGTGTTAGTTAATGATAATCATGGTTCTTGAGAATGTTGATGTTTTGTTTTAAATAAAAAAAAGACCCATGTCTTTTGCATTCCTCTTTCTTTGTTGCCCTCTGGGTTTCCTGGCGAGGTGTTACACCAAATAATTTACATTATTTAATGAAATAGGATGAAAATTTTCATGAAAGAGGTGAATTAATCCAATAATGTTGATTATAAGATTAATAGAAGAAACATGATAAATTTAATTAAACAATCACTTGATTATTTAATTAAATAGACGAAAATGATCGAATCGGGATGAAAATGGTGTTATTAAATAAAATCAAATGAGTGATATTAATTATGACAATTTTAAGTGTCTACATTTTTCCCCTCTTTGAAGTGAGGTAATTGCTACATTTTTTTAAAGAATTGATACTTCTCAGATCAACATTGTTTCTTAGATCAAAAAATTATGCTACATTTTTTGGATGCCCCATTATTCTTTAGCGAAAAGAATGAATCACTTTGCACCAATAGAAGGAATGAATGCTGGTATACTCCCCCCTTGATCGAGCGGAAATTCTAATTTTCAGGTCGAGATCATGACAAGGATGCAAGATTAGTTTAGTTGTGAAGAGGATGAAAAATAATTCTTAGAAAGCTCAAATGTTTGATGTAGACGAATTTTATGATGTATAGACACACATCAGCCATGGGTAACCTCATGTATATTTTGATATATATCACACAAATTCGATACTTGGATAGAAATGTTAGTAAAGATAGAAGAATAAGAAGAATACGATGGATAGAATGAGATATCAATAGAATGAGAAGAAAAATGATTAACCATTGTTTTGATAGAAGAATAAGAAGAATAAGATGGATAGAATGAGATAGTAGCGGAATGAGATGAACATTGATTAACCATGTTTTGAGATTGATTCAAAAGTCCAACAATCCTATGATTATTTGAAACTATAGGATATGAGATAGAATAGAGTAGATGATATTTCTTTACTTCAGGGTTAGGAGAAAATTCATCATGTCCTTCCTTATTTTTAATATAGAAAATAGACATGATGCATCAAGGTATTGAAAAATATGATGGTGAATGTATCTAATGTGATGGATTTTGACACTACAAATAGATGGGTGTATCCCTATTCATAGCTGACATACAAAAACCTTGGTTGACCATGTAAAAGAATAAGCCATTGAAGTAAGGAGACTAACACACAAAAGGTATGAAGAACCTCACATGTCCTATCCATTGTTTTACTTGAGACTGTCCTCATACATGCAAGGCAAGTATTCATTGAGGTCATATTACAAGAATATCCAATAAACATAGAAAATGAACGAAATGATCAATGCCCCATTCCTATATCTCTAAATATTTTTTGTTAGACATCATCGAGAGATCATCGAAACAGACCAATAAGATAAATAAAAAAGGAATAGATAAAAACGAGAAAACAGTCAATGTTATTCATATCTATTACTAAAGAGATGTGTTTTGATGATAAATATCTAAAATGATATCTAAAATGATGCCCACTATTGGAGTTCAATGTGTCCTAGGACATGCATTGGATGATGATGGGTTGAACTGATTAGGATGTTCATAAGAGTTTGATTAGCATACATTTGATAATGATCAAGATTTTGAATTTTAAGTTTAAAGCTTGTTGTATTGATTTTGATTTTGATTTTGTGTTAAAGTTTAATTCTATCGATTGTTTGTACTTGTTTATGTTTTTGTTTCCAAAGGGTGAGGGTGATGATCAGTTTATTATGGATGAAAGTTTATTGTGGGTGAAAGCAAGATGAGATGGGTGATTTTGATATTTTAGAAATATTTCACTATTTTTGATATTTTGAAATGTTTTTAAGGACCAAGAATTATCAATGTAGGTCGATTACACTTGATCCATGATGAATTGAAGCATAACGTAGCCGCTAATACTCAATATTCAAACAAGATCATTCAAATTAAAGATAAACTAAACATTTATTGAAATGAAGCATTCTAAATATTAAAACATTGAAATGTCTATTCTACCCCATTTGAAACTTATCCTATTTTGGAATTGGTGTCATGTTGATTTGGAACAATGACCCTTTCCCAATCCCATTATCAGTGAGCTTGGTTCAATCAATTCTATTGAAGAGAATCAATGAAACCGTTGTGATAAATGGATGAAAACATGATTTATACTAAATTGAACATGATGTAAGCTAAATCAACATGATTTATGCTAAAATTGAGTTAAATATGCAATTTCTAAGCTAATCTAAGTGATATTTAAGATAAAAATATTTCATCCCTAATTTATAAACAAGCTAAGATGGATGCATGGAAACCATTAATGGAAGCTTAAAACTAATATACAACTAAAAATGAACTAAAATATGCTAAAAGTGAGTAAAATATGAGTGTGAGTGTGAGTAAATTCAACATCATAAGTTTGCAATTGAAAGATGGATCCATTTGTCTCCAAATAGTGTTTTATTTATAGGAAAACAAATGAGAAATGGAGGGTTGAGATCAAACAAATCAATCAATGGTCAACGATGAAAGGAAGAAGAGGAATGGATCATGGATTCTCATCAACAGGTGAGAATGAAAGATGGGAATTTAGTCAAGGGTTCTCATTTGTTCCAAACAAACACACTTTTGACCTGCACACACAGGTCACTAGGTGACTTGCTCAAGAGGTCATAAGTTTAGCTTGTTCAAGAACCCAAGTGAGAATATCCCTTTTGAAAATGATTGGAGGAGAGAGAATATTCTTTGGAATATTCATGGGTGAGGAAATATATATTTTTCTAATTAAAACAAAGTTTGATTGTGTAAAAGGGGAGGGAATATTTCATGGGAATATTCCCCTTTTGGAGGCAAATTAGATTAATTGTTAATTAAATAAGGTTTAATTACACAATTAGGGGATTTTTTGAGGAATAAAGTGATATTCATTAAATTAAATGATTTAATGAAAGGGGGAAAGGTGAGATGATATTTAATTAAATAACTTAGGGTTATTTAATTAAATAAGATGACATAGGGAATTAAATTAAATAGTTCAATTTATTGAATTTACTGAGATGAAATGTTAGCATGAAAGGGGGTGAATTAACCTGATTAAATGTGTTAGGTTAATATACAAAAATGATGCAATCGACTAAATAGCTAGGCTAATTTAATCAATTAAGCGAAAAGAGGATGGGTTTTGAGAGGAAATGATGTTAGTATACTGATTCAAGTGTATGATATCATCTTGGACATTTTTCAATGTCTACATTTTCCCCCTCTTCGAATTGAGGTACTTGCTACTTCAGTTCAAAGACTGATATTGTTCAAGTTAAAACTGCTGCTTAAATCAAAAAATAAAAATGTTATAAGTTTTTAGATGCCCCAACTGAAGGATAAAGCTGATTCCCTGCCCCCTCGAGAAATCGGGCATAAATTTTGAATTTTGGGTTGATTTCTTGATAAAGGTGAAAAGCTTCCGCAAGGGTCGAGAAAGGCTTTGGGATGCAAGAATAATGCCAAAAATGCCAAAAATGATGCCAAATAAGCTCCAGTTTGGCGAAATTGGTGAAAATGATGATAAACCCTATCTTCAAGGTGAAATTAGGGGAAAAAACCCTAATTTTCTATCATAAATAAGCCAAGAAGGGTCACTTTCAATTCATTTGTGAATTCACACCTTAAGGAGTTCTTGCAATTTGAGCTCTGACCCACTAATGAGATGGCATGACAAGAGCTCCCATGACACATTTCTGATCGAGTTCGAGAGTACTAGCGGATTCCAGGCTCAAGACCACTGGTATGCAACTCAAAACTTGATTTGAAATTTGAATTTTTGATGCATTTATTACATGTTAAAGTTTAAAATTTGGTGGTGTATAGTGATGCCCATTTGAGAATCGATGATGCTAAAATGATTTATAGCAACGCATATGTTTTTGGTGATGCAATTCTTGATTTGAAAATTAGGGTTATGATTTCGAAAGTTTAAATTGTGATGCATATGTCTTTAGAGACATGATTTAAAATTTTCAATTTGAAATTCCTTCGGGCGTCGCAATTTGGAATTCAAAATATAGAGATGCTATTGCAAATAGCGACACAATTGTCATTTTTGAGCTGAAAATTCCAAACTGAGTCAAAAAAATTTCAATTTTTTTTTACATCGTGCGCTTTGTGGGTGTAGGAGGTCATTCCACCACTGATGTCGCATGAGCATAGGCCCACAGTTCTGGAGAGACTGGGCGGTTTATCCAAGCTACGCTAAGAGCACCTGGGAGAGATCAGGTTATGGTACATCACATATGTGCTCGTCATCCAAACTCATTTAGCTATGATGACTGCTCTATGCAAGAGATGGCATAGTGAGACTTCATCTTTTCACCTTCCCATTGGTGATGCAACAGTGACCTTAGAGGATGTATGTTGGATTCTACATTTGTTGATAGACAGTGAGTGAGTGATTTTCGATGTCGACGCCAAATACGATGCCTTTCACAAGGTGATGGAGATGGAGACCATCTCTCTTGTCACTTCTTAGATTGACCTTGAGTCATATAGAGGTTGTGTTCCCACATTTTGATTGACCATTACATCCATTATTTTAGGTTTGGTCATTCCTAACCGACAAAGCAGAGAGTTTAGCCCAAGATGGGGCTTAGCATGGAATAGGATGCTCCATAGGAGGACTTTAATTGCATGGGTGCGAGTGATGTTGGCCTCGTTATATCATGACATGCATAAATTTTTCTATTATGATGGAAAATCCATTGGCACAGGGGTGACCTTGCTTCATATTTGGGCATGGGAGCATATTGTTGAATTCTCTGAGCAATTGTACAGATGGCTAACATTAAGCTGATGATCTAGTGGTTTGGAGGTACAAAGGTGCCATCACCTTACAACACAATAGGAATATTGGGCTCTCGTACTAGTGGTGGGTACTGGATGAAATGACAGTGTTCAGATGGTGACCCTAGCTATAGATGTCGGGGTGGTACAACAATGCACAAAAGTTATTTTTTTCTAGATAGACCTGATATATGTAGGGCTGAGAGAATACAATCATTGAGAGATACCTACTAGACAGAGTGGTGAGGCAGTTCAACAAGTAGCAGGACAGGTTAGATGATGCTTATAGGGCCATTTTTGTGAGGTTAGCTCAAGAGGTTCCCACATGGGGACCCACTATTCCAGCTCCAAAGGTAGTTGAGGGTTTAGGCAATTGGTGACACAACCATGGGAATATGACTAGGGTTAGGCAGTCACACAGACAAAACCTGCTTATGATGCATGTTTTACACCCCCTCAGAGATTGACAAATCTAGTGGGTGCTCCTCCTCGAGGGAGACCTATAGGGAGGGGAGTAGGTAGGAGCAGAGGATAGGGACAGGGTGGCTAGGATGGCCAAGATGGATAGATTTTGGGGGCCCCAACAGTTGTTCAATATTAGCATGTACAATAGTATCCCATACAACAACATCCTATACAACCACCACCATATGATGCCAAGGATATTCAGATTTAGTAGCTGCAGCAAAAAGTGCAGGTTCTTACAGGTGAGCAGGACTAGGCCCACCAGTAGATTTTGGAATTCACTATTGAGGGGGACCAGGCCAGACAATAGGTGGTGGCCATTAGAGTAGAGAGAGATCATGCCAAACATTAGGTTTAGGCTGTGATTGCTAAGAGGGACCAGAATATTGAGCAGAAGTAGTAGTTAGAGGCCCTTACAATAGCTACCTAGGGCAGGATTGTATCCATGAGATTGTACAAAGAGGTTGTGACAAAGATATCCTATTATAGGATGCATTACCATAGAGATGTCCCACAAGCACTCTAATAACCTGATTATTTGTAGCAGAGTGATGCACAACCCAGGGCTAAGGATCATCCAGAGAGGCAGGCAGGAGAGGGGAGCAGCCATCAGGGCTTGTTTGAGTGTACAAACACTTTTTGATTTTGTTACCCCATTCTTTGATACAGATATGCATTAATGGGATCCTTTTTGATAGCCTCATGGATATTGTATTTATGATTCATATACATACACTGATCTAGATTTTGTACCAGGACATTCATTTTTTGATATATATATATAATATATAAATATATATATATAATATACAGATGCAGATTCTATATGATGTGTTCATCTTGTTTGATGCTTATGATTGTATGGATGCATATGATATGAGATGCTTATATTTTATTATGTATGGATGCACTTATGCTTATGCGATATGCGATGATGAGATGTAATGAGATAGATGCAATGTTATATTCTTTTTCATTATCTTTTCATGATATGCCATGTGATATGATATGATATGCAAATGTTATGCTATGATTATGTATGCAAATGATATGGATGTACTTCTTTTTGTTTATTTTCTTATGTAGTTTTATGATGGGATGTATGCATATGGATGTATGGATGGATAATGTGATGTATGATTATGATATATGATGCAACGATTTAAGGTGCTTAGAATAAAAAAATTATATTATTCATCACAACTTAAATGATAATGATGATGCAGGATGGATGTTTTATGATATGCTATGATTATGAGATGCATGTATGCTAATTATTTGTGGATGCAGATGGATGCATTGATGATGTTTTTGTTGATTGTCATGATACCAGGTTAGCGTGGAGAGAAGATAGAAGAAATAAGATGATTGATCAATGATTTTGATGATTGCTTCAAAATATCCAACAAGTCTATGATCCACTGAGACTTTATTAGAGCGGGTGATGAGAAATGCAAGATGATGAATGCATGATGATGATTTGCTCATATTCCGAGATTGGGATTTTCCATCATTCCTTATTGTTTGATATAGCACATAGACACGATGCATCAAGGTTATAATAACCAAGACGATGTTGTATCTAGTGTAATGGAATTTGACTCTATAAATAGATAGGATAGTTCTTGTTCACACCTTGAAATATAGAAACCTCATTAGAATGTAAGTGATAAGCCTAGAATACATTGGACCAAAGCATACGCAATAGTCAACAACGTACTCCAAATAACTTTTCTACACATAATGAAGCAAGTATGTGCCAAGATTATCTTACAATAGTAGCAACAAGCATAGAAAATAAAAGATAATGATCGATGCCCCATTCCTTTCTCTCTAAATATTTTCAAATAGACATCATCAAGAGGTCCTTAGAATGGGTCATCAAGATAAATCATTAGAAAATATCAAAGACAAACAGTTAGTGTTATCTATATCTTTTTCCCATTTAATTTAGCTAAGATGATGCTTGATAATGATGTCCATTGTAGGAAGGATACATTCTAGGACATGTTGATCAGAGGTTGTTTGATGTTAGGATGATGATGTTAATGATAAGTCAATAATATAAACTATAATGTTGCATCTACCTATGATTTAGACTTTAGATTTTGACACTTAGGTTCTCACTTTACGATTTGCTACACTTGTTTTCTATTTGTTTCGCCAAAGGGTGAAGGTGATGATCGATCGATTTATTCTAGATGAAGGTTTATTTCAGGTGAAAGCAAGATGGGGTGGGTGGTTATGGATTTTTTTGGAATATTTCAATGTTTTTGGTATTTTGAAATATTTTGAGGTTGTTTTTGGTCTTTTTGAAAGTTTATGCGAATGTTTCAATTTTTTGAAATATTTGAGGTTGTTTAGGTCTTTTGAATGTTTTCTAAATTTTTATTTTTATTTTTTTCAGTTTTCAAATGTTTTTGGCTTTTTTGACATTTGAATGTTTAGGGGTTTTTGGAATGTTTGGATGTTTTTGTATTTTTTCGATATTTGAATGTTTAGGGGTTTTCAAGAGTTTCAACTAAGAACCTAACCTAAAGACCTATCCTAGGGGCCTCAAGAGCTGATCAAAGATAAGCCTTGCCTATGTTATACACGTAGAAACCATGTAGTTTGAATGACTCGACTTATTGACAAGATGAGATATGAACATTTGAGAGATTGTCAGTTTATTATGATGGAATCCTAAAGGACTAACCTAGGGTGTCTCGGGGGCACATCAATGATGGCCTTGCCTATGTTGAAGCTCAGAGACAACATAGTTCAAGAAGGGTACTACTTTTTGGATTTTTGATGTTTGACCTTTTTTGGGATTTTGATGTGTTTTGGATGTTTTAGATTTTGACTTTACAATTTTTTGAATGTTTTTGGATTTTAGTTGTATAGTATTTGGATATTTTTGGGATTTTCTGACACACATTTTACGATTTTTTTTGGATTTTTGATGAGATTTTATAAAAAAAATTGGTATTTTTGATGAGATTCCTGATAACCTTATTATATACAAGAACCCAATATGATCTGCAATGAATTTCCCCCAGTGTGACATGTGATAGACTACCTCGATATAGGCAGGACAAAATGACCTTAGGAATATGCCAAGTAGTACTAAAGGGATTGTGATACTTACAACATCAAGCTATGATAAGGACATAGACATGTGATGGATGGTGATGCAAAGAATGATAGGATAATGAGCCAAAGAATAGATAGAGGTGCTTTATTTATGCAAGGCACTTGTGTTGGTGATTTTTCCAACAGAACCAAGTAATTCTCTAAAAAGTAGCCAACTCTTATAGTGAAGAACTACAGGGTTAGTGGCCAACACAATGAGTATAGGATTTTGTGGTCCTTACTCTTCTCTTCAGGCTCTATGAAACATAGGAGGGTGATCCCAATTGTGTTTCCATGAAGTATATTTTATTAGAAACACATTTATACATAGATTGATTCTTATTTATTGCAAATAAAGATCCTTCTCACTAAAGATTTTGTAGATCTTTGAATGAATGATTATCTATCTACTAAGAATTAGGATATTATCAATCCACACTATCCTACAAAATATTTTTAATTGAATACTATCTTATCTTAAATCTAAGGCCCAGAACACTATTTGTTCATTTTATGCAAGAGTTTCCAACAAAATGACCAGTGTCTCATCAATTGTAGCAATAGATTCAAATATGTAAGGATCAATAATATACAAGCTACTCAATTTAGAGATAGGCAAAATATTTTCATATTGCTTTGCATTTATGAAAACTCACTGTGCCTGAAAAATTTACTTCTTATGAATCCTAAGAAATTCCTTATAAAGTTTATAACCATATTCAAGCATTTTAATTAACTCCTTGAATTAAAGCTGAAAAAGGAATAGTAAATTCAAATGGAACATTTGAAGATAAATGATAACACCATTAGTATTTCTCACTCATAACTTGTAAGGAACATACATAGGAGAGTATTTGATTCTAGACTAATATTTGTTTTGATAATAGTAATTTATATAAAACTTATTTAAGATCACTACATACAGGATTTCATATCCAAGACAAATTACTGGCCTATTATTAGTATTTTATTCAAAGTGCCTTTTCTGAACTTAGCTTTCACCTAAAAAAAGCCCTATTGGGATTTCAAAATCTGACCTTTGTAATAAGCCCTGATATCCCTTTTATAGAAAAATGGAACAACAAGCATCAGGCTTAATTACATTTACATTTCATTTCATTTGCACCTGAATTCGAGACATTCTTAGTTAGTTACATGCAATCATTAAGGAAAACGGAAGAGTAAAATATCACATTCCATATTCCTTGAATAAAGACACGCCAGCTCCTCAAAAGGAAGAGTTTGTCACAACGGTGTTGAATCCTCATCCTTGTTGACCAAAGAAGATTCTACAATAGCAGCTCCAACACAAACTTGTATATCATCTGAAAACAACATACACGTTGCCAAGGTCATTTAGTCTAGCACTTCTCCTACACACCAACCCAAAAAATTTCCACATCAGCACTAGAAATAAGAAATTGCATGAGTGCTAAATAGGACAATCCTAGTAAAAGGGGCATGGTTTGATAATAATAAAAAAAAGGTCATAGTCACCACTCTAAGTCATTAACCCCAAAGGATACTCGCCTGCATTTTGCTCGTGGTGGGATTGGAGAAACCATCACCACCTCCTTGTTAGAATCCTTTAATGGTACCAAGGAGAGGGGATAATAATAACCCTCTGGATCAATGTCACCCTCACTGTCTGAAGGGTTATTAGGAACCTCACATGGAGAATTATGTCCTCCCGGATAAGCCCTACAATGCTTACTCTCCTTTTTTTCATTCTTTTCATATTCCACCATCCTCTTCTCTTTGTGTTTGACCAATTCTTCTAAAACAATTTGGCCCTATAGATGGTAGCTACTCTCAACACCATATTTCTTGAATTTTTTGCATCCCATTCTACCTTTTGGTATATCAAGAGCTCCTTGTGTTTCAAATTCATCCTTAGGAGCATCTTCCTCAGACTCAAGAGAACTCAATTTCTTAGACTCTCGAACCACCATGGCAGACCTACTCATCTAGGACAAGAATGCCTACTTCCTAACTCGGGAAAATTTAATACTCACACACTTCTTTACTAACCCATGCCTCTCATTCACTACAGACCAAAATTTGATGAAGGAGAATAACATGCAATCTGCATTAAATAGGAAATTTGAAGCATGTAGAATTAATGATCCAAGAACTCCACATGCGAGCAAGTTGATAACTTAACAGCTCGGTTTTGAATCTAGGCCATTGATTTTAAAGAATTTAAAACTTCATCCATGGTGATCTAAGCCTTGTTTTTTTATGCCTTTAACAACTTCCTCATAGAAAATAGCGATGCCAAATCAAGTGTTGTGATTTGTCAATCAACATGTATCACCAACCTAATCCATGCTTTTTCATTAATATCGGCGAAGTACACATGACCAATTCTTCTTAGAGAGAAAATTTCCTTATACACTTCATCGTTCATCACTCATCTTCCCCAAATTTTTGGGTGCAATTAGTGATGAAATTATTCATTTGATGATGTTTAGTCTGTCAGATCATCCTGTTTTAAAACTACATCAATGGTTTTCCAATCCTTTCGCTGCTTTCCTTTTTGCTTTATGTGAAATCCTTAGGATCCTACCACGTTGCTTGTTCCATCAATAGTCATCTCCTATCGCAGATGCATCTCGTCCTTCATTAGCCTCATTGGTCATGTAAACATCCCTGCGATGAAATCTAAGCCCTTGGTTCTGCAGCCCGTTCCTTAATCGCATTCATCCTTCCATCGTGCATCACTAATTCGCACTTTGCACCTAGGCTCCTATCAATGATGGGAAATCTAGTGAAGACATTAGATTTAGACATGTACACCTACATGAAAATCAATGGTACAAAAGGCATCGCACATAACATCTTATCATATTAGTGAAAAGAAACCTTTCAAAGAATACCATGGGTATGTGCAAGATCATGGGGGTCCAAAAAGTGGCAATGGGAAAAAAAAGGTGTTTTTAACACGTCCAAAAATGCAAAATTCATGCCTTTGAATTTTTGCAAGCTTGGGTACAATATCCATTTTGGTTTGGTAATACCAAACTAAAATGGATATTTGTTTTTCTTTCAAAATGGGTATCCGTTTTGGAAAGCGGGAACCCATTTTTTTGAAAAACAAAACGGATATCCATTTTGAAAACCTAGAAAACCCTCTTTAGTAAAATGGGCATAACTTTTGTGTTTCTTATCAAAATTTTGACTTTTTATAGGCGTTGGAAAGGTGATTGAGATCTCTACACAATGGACTAGGTGGTGTTTCTATATTATACACCAAAAAATAATTATAATCATTTGAACTTCATATTTAATATTTGAAACATCAAATTCTCACTAATTTCACATGCAAAGTATTTCTTTCATGATTTATTTGTAACACTCATCTCAAAATACTTGAATCATTAGAAAAAGTAATGAATAATGAAATATTTATATTTTTGGTAGCAATCAGATGAACAAATCTTCATAAATCATCATATCTCTCTATCCCTTTCTCTACCTCTCTATATATCACTATGTCTCCCCTTAAGCTCTAGACCTATCCCTCCCTCATTTCTTCTCTCTTTATCCATTTTATACCTATCTTTATCACTCTCTCTCCTTGATCTCTAGACATATCTCTCTACCTCTCTCTCCATCCTTCCTTCTCTCTCTCTCTCTCTCCCTCTCTCCCTCTCTCTCT
>VDFB02349770.1:65574-138854 GCA_007258455.2 Sequoia sempervirens
CTCTCTCTTACTCACTCACTCACTTTCCACCTCCCTCTCTCTCTCAAGTGTCTCCTTCCCACCCTAACTAGATAAAACTTTCTCTCTGGTGTTTCCTTCCCACCCTAACTAGATAACTCTATCTCCCCACCCTCTCTCTCCTTCTCTCTCCCCTCTCTCCCTCCCTCCCTCCCTCTATCTATCTCTCCCTCTCTCTCTATCATTCCCCTCTCTCCCTCCCTCCCTCTCTCTCCCTCATAAGTAACTTGAGATGGGGAGAGAGAGAGGGAAGGAGAGGTATAGAGAGAGAGTGGGAGAGAGAGAGAGATTTAAGAGGGATACAAAGAGATAGAGAGCTCGATAGTGTGTGTGTGTGAGAGAGAGAGACTTGAGAGAGAGTGGGAGAGAGACCTAAGAGGGAGATGGAAAGTGTAAGAGAGAGAGTGAGAGAGAGAGACATGAGAGAAGAGAGAGAGGGAGTGGGAGAGACTTGAGAGAGAGAGGAGTGAGTGGGAGAGACCTTAGAGAGAACTAAGAGGGAGAGAGGGAGTGGAAGAAACCTAAGAGAGAGAGACTTAAGAAGGAGAGAGACTTCAAAGGGAGGGGGAGAGAGAGAGGGAGAGAGGGGGATGGAGAGTGAGAGGGAGTGGGAGTGAGAGGGTCCAAAGAGAGAGAGAGAGAGAGTTGAGAGGGAGAGAGGAAAGAGTGGGAGAGAGAGAGAGAGAGAGTTCAAAGGATGGAGAGAGATAGGGAGAGAGAGATACCTGAGAGGGAGAGAGAGAGATAGAGGGAGGGGAGAGAGAGAACTGAGAGGAGAGATGGAGATAGAGAGGAGGAGAGGGAGAGAGACTTGAGAGGAGAGAGGGAGGAGAGAGGAGAGAGAGAGTGGGAGAGAGAGATACTTGAGAGGGAGAGAGTGAGGTGAGGAGACATTGAGAGAGAGAGAGGAGTGAGAGAGAAAAAAGAGAGAGAGGGAGTGGGAGAGACTTGAGAGAGAGAGACCTAAGAGGGAGAGACTTAAGAGGAAGAGAGAATTCAAAGGGAGAGAGAGAGAGAGAGAGAGAGAGAGAGAGAGAGAGAGAGAGAGAGAGAGAGATAGAAAGAGAAGGAAGGATGGAGAGAGAGGTAGAGATATATGTCTAGAGCTCAAGGAAAGAGTGATAAAGATAGGTATAAAAAGGGATAAAGAGAGAAGAAATGAGGGAGGGATAGGTCTAGAGCTTAAGGGGAGACATAGTGATATATAGAGAGGTAGAGAAAGGGATAGAGAGATATGATGATTTATGAAGATTTGTTCATCTTCTTGCTACCAAAAATGTAAATATTTCATTATTCATTACTTTTTCTAATGTTTCAAGTATTTTGAGATGAGTGTTACAAAAAATCATGAAAGAAATACTTTGCATGTGAAATTAGTGAGAATTTGATGTTTCAAAAATTAAATATGAAGTTCAAATGATTATAATTATTTTTTGGTGTATAATATAGAAACACCACCTAGTCCATTGTGTAGAGATCTCAATCACCTTTCCAACATAAAAAGTCAAAATTTTGATAAGAAACACAAAAGTTATGCCCATTTTACTAAAGAGGGTTTTTTAGGTTTTCAAAATGGACATCCATTTTGTTTTTCAAAAAAATGGGTTCCCGCTTTCCAAAACGGATATCCATTTTGAAAACAAAATGGATATCCATTTCAGTTTGGTATTACCAAACCAAAATGGATATTGTACCCAAGCCTGCAAAAATTCAAGGGCATGAATTTCACATTTTTGGACGTGTTAAAACACCTTTTCTCCCCATTGCCACTTTTTGGACCCCCATGATCTTGCACATACCCATGGTATTCTTTACTTTTCCATGATAAGATCTTATGTTGCCTTTTGTACCATTGATTTTCAAGGTGTACATGTCTAAATCTTTCACTCATCTCCCTGATTAGGTGGTATTAGCATGATGGAAGGATGAACGAGATTAAGGAACGGGCTGCGGAACCAAGGGCTTAGATTTCATTGCAGGGATCTTTACATGACCAATGAGGCTAATGAAGGATGAGATGCATCTGTGATAGGAGATGACTATTGATGGAACAGGTAACGTGGTAGGATCCTAAGGATTTCACATAAAGAAAAAAGGAAAGCAGCGAAAGGATTGGAAAACTGTTGATGTAGTTTTAAAATAGGATGATCTGACAGACTAAACATCAACACATGAATACTTTCATCACTAATTGCACCCAAAAATTTGGGGAAGATGAGTGATGAACGATGAAGTGTATAAGGAAATTCTCTCTAAGAAGAATTGGTCATGTGTACTTCACCAATATTAATGAAAAAGCACAGATCAGGTTGGCGATACATATTGATTGACAAATCACAACACTTCATTTGGCATCACTATTGTCTATGAGAAAGTTGTTAAAGGCATAAAAAAAAGGCTTAGATCACCAAGGATGAAGTTTTAAATTATTTAAAATCAACAGCCTAGATTCAAAACCGAGTTGTTAAGTTATCAACTTGCTTGCATGTGGAGTTCTTGGATCATTAATTCTACATGCTTCAAATTTCCTATTTAATGTAGATTGCATGTTATTCTCCTTCATCAAATTTTGGTCTGTAGTGAATGAGAGGCATGGTTTAATAAAGAAGTGTGTGAGTATTAAATTTTCTTGAGTTAGGAAGTAGGCATTCTTGTCCTAGATGAGTAGGTCTACCATGGTGGTTCACGAGTCTAAGAAACTAAGTTCTCTTGAGTTTGAGGAAGATGCTCCTAAGGATGAAATTGAAACACAAGGAGCTCTTGATATGCCAAAAGGTAGAATGGGATGCAAAAAATTGAAGAAATATGGTGTTGAGAGTAGCTACCATCTATAGGGCCAAATTGTTTTAGAAGAATTGGTCAAACACAAAGAGAAGAGGATGGTGGAATATGAAAAGAAGGAAAAAAAGGAGAGTAAGCATTGTAGGGCTTATCCGGGAGGACATAATTCTCCATGTGAGGTTCATAATAACCCTTCAGACAGTGAGGGTGACACTGATCCAAAGGGTTATTACTATCCCCTCTCCCTGGTACCATCAAAGGATTCTGACAAGGAGGTGGTGATGGTTTCTCCAATCCCACCATGAGAAAAACGTGGGCTAGTATCCTTTGGGGTTAATGAGTTAGAGTGGTGACTGTGCCCTATTTTTTTTTTTTATGAAACCATGCCCCTTTTTCTAGGATTGTCCTATTTAGCACTCATGCAATTTCTTATTTCTAGTGCTGATGTGGAAATTTTTTGGGTTGGTGTGTAGAAGTGCTAGACTAAATGACCTTGGCAACGTGTATGTTGTTTTCAAATGATATACAAGTTTGTGTTGGAGCTGCTATTGGAGAATCTTCTTTGGTCAACAAGGATGAGGATTCAACACCGTTGCGACAAACTCTTCCTTTTAAGGAGCTGGCGTGTCTTTATTCAAGGAATATGGAATGTGGTATTTTACTCTTCCATTTTCCTTAATGATTGCATGTAATTAACTAAGAATGTCTCAAATTTAGGTGCAAATGAAATGAAATGTAAATGTAATTAAGCCTGATGCTTGTTGCTCCATTTTTCTATAAAAGGGATATCAGGGCTTATTACAAAGGTCAGATTCTAAAGTCCCAATAGGGTTTTTTTTAGGTGAAAGCTAAGTTCAGAAAAGGCACTTTGAATAAAATACTGATAATAGGCCAGTAATTTGTCTTAGATATGAAATCCTGTATGTAGTGATCTTAAATAAGTTTTATATAAATTACTAATATCAAAACAAATATTAGTCTAGAAGCAAATACTCTCCTATGTATGTTCCTTACAAGTTATGAGTGAGAAATACTAATGGTGTTATCATTTATCTTCAAATGTTCCATTTGAATTTATTATTCCTTTTTCAGCTTTAATTCAAGGAGTTAATTAAAATGCTTGAATATGGTTATAAACTTTATAAGGAATTTCTTAAGATTCATAAGAAGTAAATGTTTCAGGCATAGTGAGTTTTCATAAATGCAAAGCAATATGAAAATATTCCACCTATCTCTAAATTGAGTAGCTTGTATATTATTGATCCTTACATATTTGAATCTGTTGCTACAATTGATGAGACACTGGTCATTTATTGGAAACTCTTGCATAAAATGAACAAATAGTGTTCTGGGCCTTGGACTTAAGATAAGACAGTATTCAATTAAAAATATTTTCAAGGATAGTGTGGATTGATAATATCCTAATTCTTAGTAGATAGATAGTCATTCATTCAAAGATCTGCAAAATCTTTAGTGAGAAGGATCTTTATTTGCAAGAAATAAGAATCAATCTATGTATAAATGTGTTTCTAATAAAATATACTTCATGGAAACATAATTGGGATCACCCTCCTATGTTTCATAGAGCTTGAAGAGAAGGAGTAAGGACCACAAAATCCTATACTCATTGTGTTGGCCACTAACCCTATAGTTCTTCACTATAAGAGTTGGCTACTTTTTAGAGAATTACTTGGTTTTGTTGGAAAAATCACCAACACAAGTGCCTTGCATAAAGAAAGCACCTCCATCTATTCTTTGCCTCATTATCCTATCATTCTTTGCATCACCATCCATCACATGTCTATGTCCTTATCATAGCTTGATGTTGTAAGTATCACAATCCCTTTAGTACTACTTGGCACATTCCTAAGGTCATTTTGTCCTGCCTATATTGAGGTAGTCTATCACATGTCACGCTGGGGGAAATTCGTTGTAGATCATATTGGGTTCTTGTATATATTAAGGTTATCAGAAATCTCATCAAAAATACTAAAAAAATTCATAAAATCTCATCAAAAATCCAAAAAAAATTGTAAAATGTTTGTCAGAAAATCCCAAAAATATCCAAATCCTTTACAACTAAAATCCAAAAACATTCACAAAATTGTAAATTCAAAATCTAAAACATCCAAAACACATCAAAATCCCAAAAAGGTCGAACATCGAAAATCCAAAAAGTAGTACCCTTCTTGAACTATGTTGTCTCTAAGCTTCAACATAGGCAAGGCCATCATTGATGTGCCCCCGAGACACCCTAGGTTAGTCCTTTAGGATTCCATAATAATAAACTAACAATCTCTCAAATGTTCATATCTCATCTTGTCAATAAGTCGAGTCAGTCAAACTACGTGGTTTCTACATGTATAACATAGGAAGGGCTTATCTTTGATCAGCTCCCGAGGCCCCTAGGATAGGTCTTTAGGTTAGGTTTTTAGTTGAAACTCACGAAAACCCCTAAACATTCAAATATCAAAAAAATAAAAAAACATCCAAACATTCCAAAAACCCCTAAACATTCAAATGTCAAAAAAGCCAAAAACATTTGAAAACTGAAAAAAATAAAAATAAAAATTTAGAAAACATTCAAAAGACCTAAACAACCTCAAATATTTCAAAAAATTGAAACATTCGCATAGACTTTCAAAAAGACCAAAAAAAACCTCAAAATATTTCAAAATACCAAAAGCATTGAAATATTTCAAAAAATCCATAACCACCCACCCCATCTTGCTTTCACTTGAAATAAACCTTCATCTAGAATAAATCGATCATCACCTTCACCCTTTGGCAAAACAAATAGAAAACAAGTGTAGCAAATTGTAAAGTGAGAACCTAAGTGTCAAAATCTAAAGTCTAAATCATAGGTAGATGCAAGAGTATAGTTTATATTATCGACTTATCATTAACATCATCATCCTAACATCAAACAACCTCTGATCAACATGTCCTAGAATGTATCCTTCCTACAATGGACATCATTATCAAGCATCATCTTAGCTAAATTAAATGGGAAAGAGATATAGATAACACTAACTGTTTGTCTTTGATATTTTCTAATGATTTATCTTGATGACCCATTCTGAGGACCTCTTAATGATGTCTATTTGAAAATATTTAGAGAGAAAGGAATGGGGCATCGATCATTATCTTTTATTTGCTATGCTTGTTGCTACTATTGTAAGATAATCTTGGCACATACTTGCTTAGTTATGTGTAGAAAAGTTTTTTGGAGTAAGTTGTTGACTATTGCACATGCTTTGGTCCAATGTATTCTAGGCTTATGACTTACATTCTAATGACGTTTCCGTATTTCAAGGTGTGAACAAGAACTATCCTATCTATTTATAGAGTCAAATTCCATTACACTAGATACAAATTTGTCTTGGTTATTATAACCTTGATGCATCGTGTCTATGTGTTATATCAAACAATAAGGAATGATGGAAAATCCCAATCTCAGAATATGAGAAAATCATCATCATGCATTCATCATCTTGCATTTCTCATCACCCACTCTAATAAAGTCTCAGTGGATCATAGACTTGTTGGATATTTTGAAGCAATCATCAAAATCACTGATCAAACATCTTATTTCTTGTATCTTCTCTCCACGCTAACCTGGTATCATGACAATCAACAAAAACATCATCAATGCATCCATTTGCATCCACAAATCATTAGCATACATGCATCTCATAATCATAGCATATCATAAAACATTCATCCTGCATCATCATTATCATTTAAGTTGTGATGAATAATATAAATTTTCTATTCTAAGCACCTTAAATCGTTGCATCATATATCATAATCATACATCACATTATCCATCCATACATCCATATGCATACATCCCATCATAAAACTACATAAGAAAATAAACAAAAAGTACATCCATATCATTTGCATACATAATCATAGCATAACATTTGCATATCATGAAAAGATAATGAAAAAGAATATAACATTGCATCCATCTCATTACATCTCATCATCACATATTGCATAAGCATAAGTGCATCCATACATAATAAAATATAAGCATCTCATATCATATGCATCTGTACAATCATAAGCATCAAATAAGATGAACACATCATCTTGAATCTGCATCTGTATATTATATATATATATTATATATATATATATATATCAAAAAATGAATGTCCTGGTACAAAATCTAGATCAATGTATGTATATCGATCATAAATACAATATCCATGAGGCTATCAAAAAGGTGCCCATGAATGCATATCTGTATCAAAGAATGGGGCAACAAAATCAAACAGTGTTTGTACACTCAAACAAGCCCTGATGGTTGCTCCCCTCTTCTGCCTGCCTCTCTAGCCGATCCTTAGCCCTGGGTTGTGCATCACTCTGCTACAAATAATCATGTTTTCAGAGTGCTTGTGGGACATCTCTATGGTAATGCATCCTATAATAGGATGTCTTGGTCACAACCTCTCTATACAATCTCATGGATACAGTCCTGCCCTAGGTAGCTATTGTAAGCGCCTCTAACTACTGCCGTTGCTCAATATCCTGGTCCCTCTTAGCAATCGTAGCCTAAACCTAATGTTTGGAATGATATCTCTCTGCTCTAATGGCCACCACCTATTGTTTGGCCTGGTCCGCCTCAATAGTGATTTCCAAAATCTACTGGTGGGCCTGATCCTGCTCACCTGTAAGAACCTGCACTTGTTGCTGCAACTATTGAATCTAAATATCCTTGGCATCAGATGGTGGTGGTTGTATACGCTATTGTTGTATGGGCTACTATTGAACAACTGGTGGGGCCCCCAAAATCTATCCATCTTGGACATCCTAGCCACCCTATCCCTATCCTCTGCTCCTACCTACTCCCCTCCCTATAGGTATCCCTCGAGGAGGAGCACCTACTAGATTTTTCAATCTTCGAGGGGGTGTAAACCATGCATCATAAGTAGGTGTCATTTGTGTGACTACCTAAACCTAGTCATATTCCCATGGTTGTGTCACCAATTTCCTAAACCCTCAACTGCCTTTGGAGCTGGAATAGTGGGTCCCCATGTGGGAACCTCTTGAGCTAACCTCACAAACATGGCCCTATAAGCATCATCTGACCTGTCCTACTACTTGTTGAACTGCCTCACCACTCTATCTGGTAGGTATCTCTTGATGATTGTATTCTCTCAGCCCTACATATATTAGGTCTATCTAGAAAAAAATAACTTTTGTGCATTGTTGTACCACCCTAACATCTATAGCTAGGGTCACCATCTGAACACTATCATTTCATCCAGTACCCACCACTAGTACAAGAGCCCAATCTTCCTATTTTTTTGTAAGGTGATGTCACCTTTGTACCTCCAAACCACTAGATCATCAGCTCAATGTTATCCATCTATACAATTGGTCAGAGAATTCAACAATATGCTCCCACGCCCAAATATGAAGCAAGGTCACCCCTGTGCCAATGGTTCTGCCATCATAATAGAAAAAGTTATGCATGCCATGATATAACAAGGCCAACATCACTCGCACCCATGCAAATAGAGTCCTCCTATGGAGCATCCTATTCCATGCTAAGCCTCATCTTGGGCTAAACTCTCTACTTTGTTGGTTAGGAATGACCAAACCTAAAATAATGGATGTAATGGTCAATCAAAATGTGGGAACACAACCTCTATATGACTCAAGGTCAATCTAAGAAGTGACAAGAACGATGGTCTCCATCTCCATCACTTGTGAAAGGCATCGTATCTGGCGTCGATATCGAAAATCACTCACTCATTGTCTATCGACAAATGTAGAATCCAACATACGTCCTCTAAGGTCACTATTGCGTCACTAGTGGGAAGGTGAAAAGATGAAGTCTCACTATGCCACCTCTTGCATAGAGCAGCCATCATAGCTAAATGAGTTTGGACGACAAGCACATATTCGATGTACCATAACCTAATCTCTCCTAGGTGCTCCTGGTGCAACTCAGATAAACCACCCAGTCTCTCCAGAACTATGGGCCTGTGCTCATGCGACATCAATGGTGGAATGACCTCCTACACCCACGAAGCACACGATGTAAAAAAAATTGAAAAAATTTTGACTCAGTTTGGAATTTTCAGCTCAAAAATGAAAATTGTGTCGCTATTTGCAATAGCGTCGCTATATTTTGAATTCCAAATTGTGATGCCCGAAGGCATTTCAAATTGAAAATTTTAAATCATGTCACTAAATACATGCATCACGATTTAAACTTTTGAAATCATAACCCTAATTTTCAAATTGAGAATTGCATCATCAAAAACATATGCGTCGCTATAAATCATTTTAGCATCATTGATTCTCAAATGGGCATCGCTATACACCTCCATATTTTAAATTTTAACATGTAATAAATGCATCAACAATTCAAATTTCAAATCAATTTTTGAGTTACATACCGGTGGTCTTGAGCCTAGAATCTGCTAGTACTCTCGAACTTGATCAGAAATGTGTCATGGGAGCTCTCATCATGCCATCTCATTAGTGGGTCAGAGCTCAAATTGCAAGAATTCCTTAAGGTGTGAATGCACAAATGAATTGAAAGTGACCCTTCTTGGCTTATTTATGCTAGAAAATTAGGGTTTTTTCCCCTAATTTCACCTTGAAGATAGGGTTTATCATCATTTTCACCAATTTCGCCAAACTTGAGCTTATTTGGCATAATTTTTTGCATTTTTGGCATAATTCTTGCATCCCAAAGCCTTTCTCGACCCTTGGGGAAGCTTTTCACCTTTATCAAGAAATCAACCCAAAATTCAAAATTTATGCCCGATTTCTCGAGGGGGCAGGGAATCAGCTTTATCCTTCAGTTGGGGCATCTAAAAACTTATAACATTTTTATTTTTTGATTTAAGTAGCATTTTTAACTTGAACAACATCAGTGTTTGAACTGAAGTAGCAAGTACCTTAGTTCGAAGAGGGGAAAAATGTAGACATTGAAGAATGTCCAAGATGATATCATACACTTGAATCAGGTATACTAACATCATTTCCTCTCGAAACCCATCCTCTTTTTGCTTAATTGATTAAATTATCCTAGTTATTTAGTCGATTGCATCATTTTTGTATATTAACCTAACACATTTATCAGGTTAATTCACCCCCTTTCATGCTAACATTTCATCTCAATAAATTCAATAAATCAAACTATTTAATTTAATTCCCTATTCCATCTTATTTAATTAAATAACTCTAAGTTATTTAATTAAATATCATCTCACCTTTCCCCCTTTCATTAAATCATTTAATTTAATGAATATCACTTTATTCCTCAAAAAATCCCCTAATTGTGTAATTAAACCTTATTTAATTAACAATTAATCTAATTTTCCTCCAAAAGGGGAATATTCCCATGAAATATTCCCTCCCCTTTTACACAATTAAACTTTGTTTTAATTAGAAAAATATATATTTCCTCACCCATGAATATTCCAAAGAATATTCTCTCTCCTCCAATCATTTTCAAAAGGGATATTCTCACTTGGCTTCTTGAACAAGCTAAACTTATGACCTCTTGAGCAAGTCACCTAGTCACCTGTGTGTGTAGGTCAAAAGTGTGTTTGTTTGGAACAAATGAGAACCCTTGATTAAATTCCCATCTTGCATTCTCACCTGTTGATGAGAATCCATGATCCATGCCTCTTCTTCCTTTCATCCTTGACCATTGATTGATTTGTTTGATCTCAACCCTCCATTTCTCATTTGCTTTCCTATAAATAAAACACTATTTGGAGACAAATGGATCCATCTTTCAATTGAAAACTTATGATGTTGAATTTACTCACACTCACTCATATTTTACTCACTTTTAACATATTTTAGTTCATTTTTAGTAGTATATTAGTTTTAAGCTTCCATTAATGGTTTCCATGCATCCATCTTAGCTTGTTTATAAATTAGGGATGAAATCTTTTTATCTTAAATATCACTTAGATTAGCTTAGAAATTGCATATTTAACTCAATTTTAGCATAAATCATGTTGATTTAGCTTACATCATGTTCAATTTAGTATAAATCATGTTTTCATCCATTTATCACAATGGTTTCATTGATTCTCTTCGATAGAATTGATTGAACCAGGCTCACTGATCATGGGATTGGGAAAGGGTCATTTTTCCAAATCAACATGACACCAATTCCAAAACATGATAACTTTCAAATGGGGTAGAATAGACATTTCAATGTTTTAATATTTAGAATGGTTCATTTCAATAAATGTTTAGTTTATCTTTAATTTGAATGATCTTGTTTGAATATTGAGTATTAGTGGCTATGTTATGCTTCAATTCATCATGGATCAAGTGTAATCGACCTACATTGATAATCCTTGGTCATTCAAATAATCATAAAACAAAAAACAACCTTAAAAGCATTTCAAACTATCAAAAATAGTGAAATATTTCTAAAATATCAAAATCACCCATCTCATCTCGCTTTCACCCACAATAAAATTTCATCCATAATAAACTAATCATCATCCTCACCCTTTGGAAACAAAAACATAAACAAGTACAAACAATCAATAGAATTAAACTTTAACACAAAATAAAAATCAAAATCAAAACAACAAGCTTTAAACTTAAAATTCAAAATCTTGATCATTATCAAATGTATGCTAATCAAACTCTTATCAACATCCTAATTAGTTCAACCCATCATCATCCAATGCATGTCCTAGGACACATTGAACTCCAACAGTGGGCATCATTTCAGATATCATTTTAGATATTTATCATCAAAACACATCTCTTTAGTAATAGATATGAATAGCATTGACTGTTTGCTCGTTTTTATCTGTTCCTTTTTTATTTATCGTATTGGTCTATTTCAATGATCTCTCGATGATGTCTAACAAAAATTATTTAGAGATATAGGAATGGGGCATTGATCATTTCTTTCATTTTCTATGTTTATTGGATATTCTTGTAATATGACCTCAATGAATACTTGCCTTGCATTAATGAGGACAGTCTCAAGTAAAACAATGGCTAGGACATGTGAGGTTCTTCATACCTTTTGTGTGTTAGTCTCCTTACTTCGATGGCTTATTATTTTACATGGTCAACCAAGGTTTTTGTATGTCAGCTATGAATAGGGATACACCCATATATTTGTAGAGTCAAAATCCATCACATTAGATACATTCTCCATCGTATTTTTCAATACCTTGATGCATCATGTCTATTTTCTATATTAAAAATAAGGAAGGACATGATGAATTTTCTCCTAACTTTGAAGTAAAGAAATATCATCTACTCTATTCTATCTCATATCCTATAGTTTCAAATAATCATAGGATTGTTGGACTTCTGAATCAATCTCAAAACAATGGTTAATCAATGTTCATCTCATTCCGCTACTATCTCATTCTATCCATCTTATTCTTCTTACTCTACTATCAAAACAATGGTTAATCAGTTTTCTTCTCATTCTATTAATATCTCATTCAATCCATCGTATTCTTCTTATTGTTCTATCTTTACTAACATTTCTATCCAAGTATCGAATTTGTGTGATATATATCAAAATATACATGAGGTTACCCATGGACGATGTGTGTCTATACATCATAAAACTTGTCTACATCAAACATTTGAGCTTTCTAAGAATTATTTTTCATCCTCTTCATGACTGAACTAATCTTATATCCTTGTCATGATCTCAACCTGAAAATTAGAATTTCCTCTCGATCAAGGGGGGAGTATACTAGCATTGATTCCTTCTACTAGTGAAAAGTGATTCATTCTTTTCGCTAAAGAATAATGGGGCATCCAAAAAATGTAGCATAAATTTTTGATCTAAGAAACAATGTTGATCTGAGAAGCATCAATTCTTTAAAAAAATGTAGCAAGTACCTCGCTTCAAAGAGGGGAAAAATGTAGACACTTAAAATTGTCATAATTAATATCACTCATTTGATTTTATTTAATAACACCATTTTCATCCCAATTCGATCACTTTCGTCTATTTAATTAAATAATCAAGTGATTTTTTAATTAAATTTATCATGTTTCTTCTATTAATCTTATAATCAACATTATTGGATTAATTCACCTCTTTGATGAAAATTTTCATCCTATTTCATTAAATAATGTAAATTATTTGGTGTAACACCTTGCTAGGAAACCCAGAGGACAACAAAGAAAGAGGAATGCAAAAGACATGGGTTTTTTTTATTTAAAACAAAACATCAACATTCTCAAGAACCATGATTATCATTAACTAATGCTACTCACATAATGACTAGCTTTCTAATGAACATACAATCTAAAGTTACTAATATCATTCACAATGAGGTAAACCATCAATAACTCATAAAGCAATAGTGGAAGATGATAGAATTTATCATTTACATTCTAGACCTAAGTCCTCCTAGGTTCCCCAATGTTGTTACTAACAACATCTACCACAAGAAAGGGTTACATTTCATTTCCCTTTCTGCCTACTAGACAAGGATAGATAAACATTTAACATTTAAGTACAATAGCAAAATATTTACATAATTACTAAATGAAATGAACATGTCTTATAGTTACTTTTCCATGACTGAGGTACATCATGATACACTCCTGGATTATCTTAATAAAGAATGAGATAACATATGTTCATTTTTCATCCTATACTAACTCCTACTCCATACAACACTAACCAAATACCCTTTTTCATTACATTAGAGTACAATGTTATATTCAATTTAAGGTAAGTTTGTTAACACCATTATGTAGTGTGACACAGACAAAAGATACATAAATGATATTGTCCATAAATCAATTAGTAACACCATACCACCACCAATTAATCACATCACACTTCCTTACTACATTTACTATAAGGAATAATGATGATACCCACATAGACATGAAGAATGTAAGAAGAATAATTCCAAAGTGAAGATCAATATGATATGCATCAATACATATTTCCTTAACATAGTTTTCTATTAATCAAAATGATACATCATCATTCCTTTATAACATGCACCAATAAGAATTATGGCTAAGAAATTGCTCATAAAGAATATGCCTATAGCAATCAACCCTCTACTGATTCCAATTATTAATTTTCCCATAAATGCTTATCCTAATACATAAGAATGAAACATCCTTTAAGAAGAATATCTTATAAAGCATACATCCCATTTAAGATTTAGGATCTAAAGTTCATTCCTTAACCAACTCAAGTGCCTAAGGTTAACATTCATTCAGATGAGAATATATAGATACCACAAGAGCACATGAAAGGAACATAATCAAATAATCCTAGATAACCAAGTATCATCATTAACCTCCTATTACATTACATCTTAATACATTATCCTCCAACTAGGATAAATCCAAAACTCATATGCAACTATGATAATCCAATACATAATATGCTTTTGAAAAATAGGATCCAAAGCATGTGCAATAAGCACTAGAAGAATCATCACATGAAGACACATGAATCCATCCACACACTCAAACAAGGACATAGATTCTTGATGGAGATAGGTAAATACCCGACCATGTGGAACCTGAAGGACCACCCCCTATGCTAGGAGATAGACATAAAGCCCTCAAACAAACAAGAACCATATAGGACCAAAGAGTACACCAAAAACCTTCCAGCAACAAGAAATACAAACCCAAAAAAAAAAAAATCATTTAATGAGTTTTGCAAACATATTCCCAAAAACCTACCTCAAAACATGAAAAATTTGAATGCAAGATGCTGAAAATTGAAGAAGCTTTCAAAACCTGAATCTCTAATCCGAAGCACGATCATAAATCATAATTCCACACAATCGAGTAGCAAATCCATTCCCCTCAAATCATGCTTGAATTCAAAATCACTCTCCAAATTTGAATTCAAAACCACTCAAAATTTTCCAAAAACCTTTGAAAAATTACTTCAAAACCTTGTAAAATCCCTATATTTTCTCTCCATTCTCAAAACCCCCAAAATCTCTTCAAAATCCTCTAAATTTCATGCACAAAAAAAAACATGAAAACTCAATTTCCCAAATTTTCCTATAAATAAAACTAATTAAATTCAAAAATAAAGAAAAACAAAAAAGAAAGTAACTTTCTTTCTTTTTCCCCAAAAGACTTATTTTCCAAAATAAAACAAGGAAATCAAATCTTCTCATAAAATAAATTATTAAATTATTAAATTAAAGCACCTATCCACATCCCACTAATGAAATAATTAAAATAAAATAAATAATCAAATTAACTCACATAATTAACTCATTTGTTTAGGGTCGCGATGACACTCCCATAGGGTACTCAGACTAATCATTGCACAAAGGTGGAGGTTGTGTTTATAAGTGTTAAGTATGCCATCAGGAAAGGATACTCCAAATTTTGGGTGGAAGGTGATTCCATGAACATCATAAATTATCTACGTGGCACCCATCCTCCGAGTTAGAATGTCAACCATCTTATCAAGGATACAATTATTATGTTGCAATCTTATGATGAAACCCGAGTCTCTCATGTCTATTGAGAAAGAAACTTGTTGGTAGATTTTTTTTGCCAATGAGGCTGTCAGCCTAAATGAATTTCATTCGTGGGAGGAGGGATTGATCCTTCCCAAGAAAGCTAGGATTTTATTAATGAATGATGGCATGGGATGAGGTGTTGAGACGTTTATGGGTAGTTTTCAGCTCTCTGGTCATTAATTTAGTTTTTTGTGTAAGGGTCCTGTGAATTTTGTGTCAGTTGCAATGGGTGGTGACAGGAGTCGAATCGAGTCGCACTCTTATGGTGAAATTCAAAGAAAGAAGAAGATCTGGAGTATTTTGAGCCATGGGAATTTCACTCCATTCTTGGAGAGATTGCATGGGCATGACCCTAATGCCTAGGTACAATTCATCTCATTCTGGCATAATCATAAGCTAAAGATTAAAGGTCTAGAAGTGGAGGTCAATGAGGACTTTATTTCCACTATAATAGGAATGATGACTATGGGTAGGAAGTTTTTAAGGATAATAAAAGCAATGAAGAAGTGATGGTTCAATTTTTCAAAGATGATGAGAGGAAGCATTTAATCAAATTGGAGAGCTACGGTAATGAGAGAACTTCCCTCAAGAAAATATGGATGAGTGTTGTGGGGGTCTTGATGTGTTACATGACCCTGGAAGGGAGGTTTAGGGCTATTCTTGGTCACCATTTCATGCTCCTCAACCATTTTCAATATGGTTTACTCATTTTGATTCTTTTTTTCTTGTTATCTTCTTTGGAGGTCTCAGTTTAAGCACATCTAAAGAATAGGAGGGCCCCTATCCTCCATGAAGGGCTTATCCTTCTTATTATGGAGCATTTCAAGGCTTTCATTCTAGCTCCAACCATCAAGGGAAAGGAAAAAGTGGTTAGTGATCTGTTTGGGTCATTGGGTTCAGAGTCCCCTTCAGAAGAGGAGGAGGAATGTAATGAGGATGAGGAGGATACTTCTTTTGTGGTTGTGGCTATGTCTTCAAAGAAGAGGAAGGTGGCTAGTACCAAGTGTAGTAGGTTACCTAAATAGCTAGCCCTTTTTGAGAGTGAGGACACAGAGGTGGGGTTGGGTGATTCTTCTCCCAAGTCTACAGAGGTTGTTGCTGGTAAAGTTATTGTTGGTGGTGGATTGGAGGTGGGGACACAGGGTAATGCTAAAGGTTTGGTTGATAAACTAAGGAGGCTATCAAAGAGAATTGCCAATTTAAACAAAAAAGGCTTTTGAGGTTCCAATCAAGGACCCTACATGGCTAGTGAGGAAAAGGATGCTGGTGAAAAGGCAGTGGCCATTAAGGATTCTCTCATGTAGGACCTGCCCAAGGAGGAACAAAACAAGGAAATTAGGGGTCTAGATGAGGAGAATATAGAGAAGAGAAAAGCCAAGAAGGATCCCTTGAAAGTAAATCCTCTGTCTGAGGACTTTTCTTATCTTGACAATGATGCTACTTCCATGTTTGATTTACTCGATATGGCTAGGGCTGGCACCACTGGTACCTTTAAATTGGAAAAGTGGACTCTTCATGAGTTCAATAAAATCAATATTAAAATCTAAGGCTTAAAAGAGAATATGAAGAATGGTCCGAAGGGTTTTGTGTTGGAAATTCTTATAGATAGAATGGTGGACCTGGAGGGTTCTTATCATGATTTTAAGTCTTTGTGTGAGGATAGATTGGTGGCTGTGGAAGCCAAGGTTTTAGGCATAAATACGAACATCAAGAAGTTAATGCAGACATGCCATATCTCGGTCAAGAAAAATGCGGACTCCCTGGAAGTCCTATTCAGGAAAATTAGTGAGCTTAGGGAGGATCAAGTTTACTTCTCCAAGCTTATGGAGAAAGAGCATGCAACTAAGGGAAAGGGAAAAAAGTGGCTAAGGATGATGACAAAGGTCCTATTGGTAGAGGGTCGGTAGACTAGAAGAAAATGTTTGATGTTGAGAAGAAAGAGATATTGGACATGGTCGGGAGGCACATGAACTAGCAGATTGAGGTCATCAACACTTTGGGTGGCTTCAATTAGTGTGTGGTTTTTTTCTTTCTCACTTTTTGTTTCCTATTGGAGGTTAGTTTATTTTAGGTTGTTTTGTTGTTGTGTTGCTGTTGGGTGCTAATGGTGGTCTTTTGTCTTACTTTTACTTAAGCACCTACCCATTTGTGTTTTTTGGTTGTTGGGTTGTTGCTGGTGGTTAGTTGAATATTTTCCTTGGAAACATTTTGTATCCTTAGTTGTGAAGGGTTTTGGGTCCCTTCAAAAATTATTTTTCACTTTAATCAAAACTCATTTGTTTAGGATTTCCCACCAAATAAATTCAAAATATTATAAAAGATAAAAACACCTCCTTAAAAATAGACACTCCATCAAAATAGTAAATCAAAACACAAATATAACATATTCTTACATATTAATATTTAATAAATAACATTAGAATATGTTAATATTTATAACCTTATTTTCATAAAACACAATACACATATATACATATGCAAAAATATAATATCTCAAGGAGACTTTTAAACAACCAAAAATCAAAAGACATAAATACACACAATTAAAATATTAATGCAACACAAATCACTCCACCAAAACCATTCACAAACCAAGGTAAATGATATTGCCTTAATATCATATCAAACATGTGACTACAATTGACAACATCACCTCCTATGAGGCAATGGTTCAAGGCTAGGATATTTAGGGCCCTATGCTATCTCCACATACCACCATTAGGATTATTTTTAGGCATGCTTAGAGAGTGAAGGAGAATCATGGCATCATGTGTCTCTCCTAAGAGAGTGGCATGAAACCATCCCCTCACACCACAAACAAGTCACACACATCATACATAGAGAACATCATCAAA
Organism: Sequoia sempervirens; assembly: GCA_007258455.2. Classification (NCBI taxonomy): domain Eukaryota; kingdom Viridiplantae; phylum Streptophyta; class Pinopsida; order Cupressales; family Cupressaceae; genus Sequoia; species Sequoia sempervirens. The sequence continues at coordinate 83,735 of VDFB02349770.1, forward strand.
TTGTTAGTCCACAATATATATATATATATATATATATATGTATGTATGTATGTATGTATGTATGTATGTATTTTAGGGAAATGAATATATATAATTGCAACATGCACCATAATCATACTACACACTATATTCTAATCTCTATCATGAATAAGGTCACATAAGTAACATCCAACATCAGAGTATCATACTCCTAGAATAGAAGACACACCTTAAGAATTAAGTATAGTGATTATAATTATTTCCATCACTAAACTAGGGTTTAGTGTCATAATACCTGTTAGTAGTGCCCCGACTGGAGGGGTATTACATCCTCCCTCGTTAAAACTTGACTTACTCCTGGAAGTCGTAAGGCCCAAAATGGAAACATAAACACATTAGTCCCAAAATTTCTCTACTCTATAATTCATGCACATCCTCTTTCTGAATCATTACAATTAAAATCACTATCTGGCTACACATTTGAAAGTAATATTTTCCTAACCATCTTTATTTAGAAATCCATACATCTCTTATAGTAAGATACTTGATTTTACACTAATAAATATAACATATACTCCAATTAACTCAAATTTCCATTCCCAATACAAACATCTCCATAATCTCATACAAGGAAAACACATCAAATGATTGCTTGATATTCAAAAATACACACCATCTCATGTTTTAGAAACATAATTCAAGTTATAATTTATGATTTTTAATATCATCCAACCCATTTAATACCACAGATTCATAATACACTTCATATTTAAGGTAGCATAGTTATCCATATTTTACATGAATATGCAACAAAATGTAAGAAATATATGTTATAACACATACATACACAATCACGTCACTGGGAAGTGCACAACACAAGGCTACACAAGGGTCCATCTGGACACCAAAAAGCAACATACTAATCCATGATACATAATCCATGAGCCAAGATCCAATATCCATCTCACATAATCCATACCTCACCCATAGTGGCTTGATGGTGTTAGGCCACACACACATGGTGAGACCATCCAAAGAAGACCACAATGACCCATCTCTTGTTGTATAAGGTGGTTAGCCTTCAAGAGATAGTCATCACACATAGGTTGGTAGTGGATCCTAGCTATGTAACAACCTCACATACCCCCATCCTCAAGGTTCCTTGCATCTACATCCTCATATACACACACCAAGTCTTCCTCATACATCCTTGGAGAGGAATCACAATACGACACATGACCAACATAAAAAATAGTAAGGATAAACTATTTTAGCCACCAAAGTCATAAATAAATATCAAATAAAGATTCAATTTCAACAATAAAGTAAGAAATGCATGTAATTGCAACATTAAATCAATGGTAACCATGAGGGATACACAAAAATAAGATTGCAAGGTGTGGCTAAACCATCAAAATAAAACATAACTAAAGTGTCAGCCTTCACAATCAATAGAAAATCATCAATAACCATAAAGAAAGTCCACAATCTTTAAAATTGCACTGTACAAAACTATGTGACTAGATACTAGCCACCACACGAGGAAGGAGGGAACAACATCAAGCTATAGCAGTAGCCCTCATGTGGTGTAGAGTGAGCACGCCATCCACATGGCTTAGAGTGTACTCCTCGGCTACACCCTGCATCGTGTCATAATGCAGAATGGTCATATGCTAGCCAGAGAAGGAATGCACTGGTTGTATGCCCCATGGTTGTGTGTTTGTGGCTCCATGGAAGTAGGCACGTGCAGAACACACCCTGCATAGCAATACCTCATGGAGAAGGCACACATAGGTACTCTCTATAGGTAGAGGTATACATGGATAGGGCATTACCCATATGCTAACTGACCCGAACACTATCAAAAGAAAACATGAGTATCCCTCTACAAGTGTATGAGGCTCCATTATTCTCATCACACCAGTAGGCTATCATAACAAAATCTCATAGTGCAACTTCACATGTCTATCCACGTGGCATCGTGTCCTCAAGCCCAACTCACTACCATCATGCTCAACATGACATCATCACCAGCATTGTCAGAACATCAGTGGGGTGTGGCATCATACCTATTGCATCATGTCAGAATATATGCAGATACGAAATCCATCTCAACATGGGTAACAAACCTCCCTCCACATGCTGGACCTCAAAATATACATATACATGGGGCCCATGGTCCCACTTGGGTTGTCCATGCAGGTCCCTCTCACCCTAGACCCCTAAGTGGTGGCACATGTCATCACATAGTTCCAGTTGGGTTGTCTATGTAGGTTCCTCTCACCCTAGACCCTGACCCCCAACTGGTAACTCATGCGGCATATCATACCTTTCGTGAAGACAAGGTAGATGATCATCCAAGAAATACCAATGTTGTTGTACTCAAAACTATGGGGATTAGGCTAGCATGTATGGATCAAGTACCCCGATCCATCATAAGGGGAAGTAGTGAGTACATTTCCTTGGGATCGTTTGAGCTAAGGCCGCTCTGCACTACAATATGCATATGTTGCACACTCCGCCCAAGGAACTTTGTGGCTACTACCACCCCTTCATAGATTGAGGGACTAGAGAACCAAAAGAAAATAATTTGTGAAACTATCTTTTGGCTACTCTTATATATATTTCAACCACACATGGGTTGGAATTGAATCCAGTAACAAACATACATACACACATAATGGTATGGTTAATCCCACACCAAAAATTACAACATTTTACCCATGGATGGGTACACACTATCACCATCCCATGGGCACACAAAGCAAGTACGGGGTATTCACAACACTCAACCAATGCATAGTTACCAGTTTCTCACATTTATAGGTGGGGTACAATTACATACACAATTCCATAAGTAAATTTATTTTTATAACCAATGTTATCATATCATTACATATTATCCATAACCCTTTATCTGTTTTCCTTTCATTCCACTCTTTTCCATATATCACATGATGCTAAATTTCAATGTCATGATCATCATGATCACTTAACAAATCCACTTAACAAAATCACATATTTGTTTCCAAAAAAAAATCCCACATTCTCTCAAAATTTATCCCAAGTCAGGACAAGTAACACTAAATCTTTACATAGGGATTATGCCTACTCAAACATCCCTATCCCATATCCAATCTTAATTGTAGCTTCACATGTCACCCACACATAACAACTCAACATGTAAGACATCCAATGCATAAATATTTTCTATTTAAACAATAGTAAGAAAAGAGGAAGACATTACATCATAGGTTTTCAACTACACATAGCAAACAAAGATGTTCAATTACCAATATATTCATTTATTAACTACCTACATACTTTTCCCTTAGTCTATTCTAACTACCCTTTTACCAACAGCATAATCTTAACATTATGAAAATGTACTGAACCACATAAGTAACCTAACTGCACAAAATAACATCTTATTCTAATGCACATTTAGTCAATCAAAAGAAATACGCATGCCAACTTGTCAGCAATAAATCAGAACATGCACATGCATTCCAAGACTAAATTTGTACTTTTAAAGAATAGGAAGTCATGGAAATGAAACAAGGTAACACAAGAAAAATCAACTAGGAAAACATAATGGGCTCATATGAAACTAGAGTACCTAGTGTTAGAACTTGGGCTTTGATACCAGGTGTAACGCCCCACCAGGGAACCTAGAGGACAACAAAGAAAGAGGAATGCAAAAGACATGGGATTTTTTTTTAAAACAAAACATTAACATTGCCAAGAACCATGATTATCATTAACTAACATTACTCAACATAATGATCATATTTCCAATGAACATACAATCTAAAGTTACTAATATCATTCACAATGAGGTAAACCATCAATAACTCATAAAGCAATAGCAGAAGATAATATAACTTATCATTTACATTCTAGTCCTAAGTACTCCTAGGTTCCCCAATGTTGTTACTAACAACATCTACCACAAGAAAGGGTTACATTTCTCTTCCCTTTCATCCTACTAGACAAGGATAGATAAACATTTAATATTTAAGTACAATAGAAAAATCTTTACATAATTACTAAATGAAATAAACATCTTATAGTTACTTTTCCATGACTTAGGTACATCATGATACACTCCTGGATTATCTTAATAAAGAATGAGATAACATATGTTCATTTTTCATCCTATACTAACTCCTACTCCATACAACACTAACCAAATACCCCTTTTCATTACATTAGAGTACAATGTTATACTCAATTTAAGGTAAGTTTGTTAACACCATTATGTAGTGTGACATAGACAAAAGATACATAAATGATATTGTCCATAAATCAATTAGTAACACCATACCACCACTAATTAATCACATCACGTTGCCTTACTATATTTACTATAAGGAATAATGATGATACCCACATATCCATGAAGAATGTAAGAAGAATAATTCCAAAGTGAAGATCAATATGATATGCATCACTACATATTTCCTTAACATAGTTTTCTATTAATTGATAGGTTACATCATCATTCCTTTATAACATGCACCAGTAAGAATTATGGATAAGACATTCCTCATAAAGAATATGCCTATAGAAATTAACCATCTACTCATTCCAATCATTACTTCTCCCATAAATGCTTATCCTAATACATGAGAATGAAACATCCTTTAAGAAGCATATCTTATAAAGCATACATCCCATTTAAGATTTAGGATCTAAAGTTCATTCCTTAACCAACTTAAGTTCCTAAGGTTAAAATTCATTCATATGAGAAGATATAGACACCACAAGAGCACATGAAAGGAACATAATCAAATAATCCTAGATAACCAACTATCATCATTAAAACTTCCTATTACATTACATCTTAACACATTATCCTCCTATGAGGATCAATCCAAAACTCATATACAACTATGATAATCCAATACATAATATTCTTTTAAAAAATAGGATCCAAAGCATGGGAAATAAGCACTAGAAGAATCATCACATGAATACACTCAAATACATCCACACACTCAAACAAGGACACAAATACCTGATGGAGATAGGCAACCACCCAACCATGTGGAACCTAAAGGACCACCCCCTGTGCTAGGAGATAGACATAAGACCCTCAAACAAAAAATAACCATATAGGACCAAAGAATGCACCAAAAACCTTCCAGTAATAAGAAATATAGACCCCAAAAAATAAAATCATTTAATGTGTTTTGCAAACATATTTCCAAAAACTGCCCTTAATAGCCTAAAAACAGAGGAGGACAAGAGAAACATAATTCATATGCTATTAAAAGCATAGCAACACCATCATTTTAAGAATTAAGAATAAAAAAAACCAACATGAAAACACTCCACAAAGATTCCAATTCAATAAAATTCTAAAGAAAGTACAAGAAGTACAAAAACCCTACCCCAAAATAGAGCTAAATCCCTCTTGACAGCAGTCAAGTCTGCCAACCATAAAATAGTCAAATCAACTCAAAAATCCAATCCATAATGCCCCACCAAGGAAATTTGAGAGGGACAACTCAACAAGAGGAATGCAAAACACATGGGACACCTTTTTTAACAAAAAATGTGAATTCTCAAGAACCATGATTATCATTAACTAATGCTACTCACATAATGACTAGCTTTCTAATGAACATACAATCTAAAGTTACTAATATCATTCACAATGAGGTAAACCATCGATAACTCATAAAGCAATAGTGGAAGATGATAGAATTTATCATTTACATTCTAGACCTAAGTCCTCCTAGGTTCCCCAATGTTGTTACTAACAACATCTACCACAAGAAAGGGCAAGACGCTGAAAATTGAAGAAGCTTTCCAAACCAAAATATCTAATCCAAAGCACGATTAGAAATCATAATTCCAAACAATATAGAAGCAAATCCATTCCCCTCAAATCATAATTGAATTCCAAATCACTCTCCAAATTTCAATTCAAAACTACTCAAAATTTCCCAAAAACCTTTCAAAGATTACTTCAAAACCTTGTAAAATCTCTCCATTTTCTCTCCATTCTCAACCCCCCCAAAAATCTCTTCAAAATCCTCTAAATTTCATGCACAAAAAAGAAGTGAAAACCCAATTTCCCAAATTTTCCCATAAATAAAACTAATTAAATTCAAAAAGAAAGAAAAACAAAAAAGAAAGTAACTTTCTTTCTTTTTCCCGAGAAGACTCTTCTTTTCCAAAATAAAACAAGGAAATAAAATCCTCTCATAAAATAAATTATTAAATTATTAAATTAAAGCATCTATCCTCATCCCACTAATGAAATAATTAAAATAAAATAAATAATCAAATTAACTCACATAATTAACTCATTTGTTTAGGGTTTCCCACCAAATAAATTCAAAACATTATAAAAAAATAAAAGAACCTCCTTAAAAATAGCCACTCCACCAAAATAGTAAATCAAAACATAAATATAACATATGCTTACATATTAATATTTAAATATTTACTAATAAACATATTAATATTTGATAAATAACACTAGAATATGTTAATATTTATAACCTTATTTTCATAAAACATAATACACATATATACATATGCAAAAGTATAATATCTCATGGATACTTTTAACCAACCAAAAATCAAAAGACATAATTAAACACAATTAAGATATTAATGCAACACAAATCACTCCACCAATACCATTCACAAACTAGGGTAAACAATATTTCCTTAATGGCATATCGAACAGGTGACTACAATTGACAACATCACCTCCTATGAGGAAATGGTTCAAGGCTAGGATATTTAGGGCCCTATGATATCTCCACATACCACCATCAGGATTATTTTTAGGCATGCTTAGACCTATGAGACTAGGTGGAGTCAACGCCTGGTACCTACAATCCTATATCACAAACCAAGAGCATACATATATACCAACATAATATATAACCCACACTCATGCATTTGTGAAGAAGAGTCGTGGCGTCATGTGTCTCTCCTAAGAGAGTGACATGAAACCATCCCCTCGCACCACAGATAGGTCACAAACATTATACATGAAGCACATCATCAAATAATTAGTCCACAATATATGTATGTATGTATGTATATTAGGGAAATGAACATATCTAATAGCAATGTGCATCATAATTATACTACACATTATATTCTAATCTCTATCATGAATAAGGTCACATAAGTAACATACAACATCAGAGTATCACACTCCTAGAAAAGAAGGCACAGCTTAAGAATTAAGTAAAAGGACTATAATTAATTCCATCACTAAACTAGTGTTCAGTGTCATAATACCTGTTAGTAGTGCCCGGATTGGATGGGTATTACATTTGATTAAATCCCTCAATTCTTCTCATTTGATTAAATAATCTTAACTAATTAATTAAGTGCCATTAATCCCGCCCTTTTAATTAAATGATCTAATTGTTTAATTAAAATCCTAAATTCTTTCATCTTGCATTATTAAATAATATCTTAATTATTTAATTGACTAATATCTTCTAATTCCTCCAACTTCTACCACTTGCAAGAGAATATTCTCAAGAATATTCCTCTAATTTGAATTCAAATGTTTCACTCCAAATGGAAATATCTTCCAACATTATTCCTAAAATCATGGGATTTGTGTTGGTCTCAATCAATTTGAGCCTTTAATCAATTCTCTTGATCCATGGAATTGAGTAATATTGATCCTTCATTTGATCATTGATCCATGTCATTCTCTCTCATCCATTTCTATCCATTGATTAACCAAATCAATTTTAGCCATTGATTCAACTCAAAATCCTATAAATAGACCTAATTTTATGAGTAATGGATCCACAAGCATTCAAGTAATTGAACTATAGCCAATTTCATATCCACAAATCATTTGAGTACTCTTATGCTATAGGAATTCATATCCATTTTCATCATTTGTGAGCAATTTTATGGTTCAATCTTCATCAACATATCAAATCAAAGCTTTGCATCAATGGGGTTACGAAAGAGATGATCCTTCCACATTGAGTTAGCACTAATCCCCCAATGGGATGAGGTTTGAGTGTTTAATTAGGTTTTTTTGATCAATTTCATGTTATTTCATATTTTTAATGGATTCTTAGTTAGCATTTCAAGAATTTCATTGGGAATGTGGGTTAATTAGGTTAAATGCTTAGTTTCTTGGTTGATTCTAGGTGTATTTGATCTACATTTTAGTCATGTTCCTCACACTAGTAATCTAGGATTAATGCTCAATTTTGCATCCCTTGAGAGTACCTACCTAAATCTCTAGTAGAAAAAATATAAAATTATAGTTATAATTTACAATTATACCTCTTTTTATTTTAAATTATAAATTAAGAGAAATAAGTATAAAAAATTAACATATAATGTAAAATAAAATAAAATATTGATTATGCTCAATACAATATCTAGATATGTTTTACCTATTTATACATATTTAAAATAAATACTAGCATGCCTATCTTTATGTAAAAATATATGTAAAAGATGTCTTGGAATTGTAATTTAAGTGAAATAGGTGCCCAAACATGACATCTCTACCTTTTACATAGATTTTCCAAGATAATTTTATCTACTCAAGTATTATCATTATTATTTTTTATCAATATCTCAAGAATTTTGGTTTGGTCTGAGGAAGAATGGAGGTGACAAATAGGGGACCTCTTTCCCAACATGGATACAAATGAACAATTCAAGTTCATGAGCACGATAGACTAGCTAAGGAACAAAGCCTGTGAGCACACTAGCCTAGCGAGCGATTGGAGCAACACAAACCTAAATTCTTTTCTCATGGCATGAACAACATAAATAGCCTCAATACTATGGGTCAAGCCTATGAGCACATAAGATCAACCGAGCATAGTATGTGCGACCACAATGGCCCAACAAACGTTTGAACCCGAGTGACAACAACAACAATTCCACCTCTTAACCATTGCACTATGGAATGAACCCCTAAAGTATTATTTTATTTTATTTACTTAAGACTTAGTTTATTTTATTTACAAAATATTTAAGAATTTTTATATTATTTAATTTATTCTATTTGAAGAATATATTTTATTTATTTATTTTATTTTAAATATTTTAAGAGTTATTAATATTTATTTACTTAAGTTTATTTTCTTTTATTTTACTTTAGGATTGTTTAATTTAATTTTATTATTTAGTTTATTTTTATTTGAAGAGTTATTTTAATTTTAGTTACTTTTTAAAAATCCACCATTCCTTATTTGAGTAATTCTTTTATTTTATTTTTACTTTGAAAAATATAGTAAATAATATTTGAACGCATCTATACCAAAATGTGAGATATTTAAATTGTTTTATTTAATTAATAGTTATTTTAAAGAGAGGACTATGGGTTACCCCATTCTAACTTTAGAACTTACTCTGTTATTAAAGAGGCTTGTAAAAGTTGGCTTCCAAATCTTAGTTCTGGAAAGTGGGAAAAGGAACCTATTGATATCTTATGGAAAGGAACTATCCCCCTCCATGAGGTTAAGGCTAAGGTCATCTATAAAGAAATAAATAACTCTAACACCCCTATTGATTACCTTAATAAAGTGTGGAAAGTCAAGTTGGAAAATAAAGATTGGAAAAAGGTATTCTTTTCTTTGTGGCATAATATGAGATATGCAAAAAAAATTATTAGAGATGGTTGGTTGTGCTGCAAAAGGTTCCTTATAAGTTGAATAATGTTGACATTGAGCTATGCAATATTTGTAGTAATGTTGACATTGAGCTATGCAATATTTGTAGGGTACCTGAAACTTTACAACATATGTTCTTTGACTTTTTTTTTGTTAATGAGATATGGAATTTGTTTTGTAATTATCTTAATATTTGGGGAATAATGGGAAAGTAAATTGAAAGAAATTTTAATGTGTAATGATAAAAAGATGAGTACAAAAATGCAATTGTTCTGGTTTTCCTTATCTACTGAAATTATTTGGTGCATTTGGAAGGCAAGAAATGAGGACAAATACAGTGGGGTTTGGAGGGCATTTACTGAGTCATTCAAAGATTCATGTTATTTAATGTCACCTTGTATTTAATTGCCACCTTGGAGGTTTCTGAAAGCAAGTTCTTAAAGTTGTTAAGAGATGGGGTCAAGCTAGGACAGTCTTGGCAGTAGAGACATCCAAGTTTGGAGATGTTCATGAAAGCAATGGAGACCTTCAAAAAAGAGTTCAATGAACAAGAGGATGCAGGAAAGAGAAACATGAAAGAAAGAGGATCAAAGTTGTTCAACAATGGCAACTACAAGATTGAAGAGGAATTTTTCCACACTGAGATGGATTACATCAATTTCTTGGCCAACTGGGGCATTATGGAAGACTACGGTGAAAGTAGGAATGTTGGGATAGAAATGAGTTGATAACTGTATACAACACCTTTTTATATTATGCATACAAAATTTTTATACTATGTATGTATCCTAACATGCATAGTTGTATTTATTTTGCATAATTTTGTATAATCCTGTACAAAGAGAATACAAACTATTCAAACTGTATTTATTTCTTTAGTTGTGTAGCTGAGTAGTTGATGTAAATTGGATGTTTGAAATACTATTAATACAAAAATTATTTTAATAGAACTATTTTACATTATTTTATTTATTTTTACTCTCAAAGCTATTTTTATTTAATTAATGGTTATTTTATTTTACATATATATATATAGGCTCCTCAATAGTGTTTGTTAGTTTAACACCTCAAGCTATTACACTCCACCTCTTTCTATCATTGTATTTACACATCTTGATGTAAAAATATCTTTTATGTAAATAAGTTATTGTGTCATAATTATCCAAAATTATAACTTCTTAAAATTTTAATTATATTTGTGAAAATATATTTTTTAAACTATATTATATTTTATTATTCTTAAATTATATATTTTATATTGAATTATATCTATAATAAAATTATACACATTAAAACATATTATATTTATATTAAAATCTTTATTTTTATTTTATATTGAGCTCTCTCTCTCTCTCTCTCTATATATATATCAGTGATAAACCCATACCATCTTGAAGAATTTGAGGGAACTATGAATATTGATTAGGGGATATGGACTCCCATGCTAAAATATTTGGACATCTATGCCTAGCCTTAGAAGCACATTTGCCAAGATAGTTGACAACAACATTCCATTCACAAGGAATATGAACAAAGGAGATGACATCAAAGTTTTAGGAAAGGCAGAGAATATTCTCCACAAAAATATGCCAAACACCAATAATAGTCATTATAATTCAGTTTGTTCAAAAGAGAAAATAAAATCATGGAATCCATCTCATAAATAACCTATTTCCAACTCAACTCATATGATTTCTCTAAATTCACAAGGATAGCAAAGGCCTCCATTCAATTATTAGTACCAAACCTCGTAGCAAAAGAAAAAAAAAACCAAACCATTACTATGATAACCAATTCCACCAATCCTAACTTCACCAAGATTACCCATAGAAGAACCATCAATATTTATTTTAAACACACCCAATGGGGGAAGAGTCAATTTTCCAACTCTATTAACCTTATGAGAATATTTGATCTAAGAGATAGAAGGAATAGATTGAATAAGATGAATCAAATATAACTTATTCAAAATTAAAATATTGGAGGGAATTATCACTTGATCAAAAGTGCAGTTAGTAATTAAAGTTTCTTTAAAAATGTCTAAAACCTTCTTCCAAGTATACTCGATAAGACCATGATATCTTTTAGTGAATTGTGATTCCTCTCCAACCCAATTTGTGAAAGGATAAATAATAGACCAATATCCTAGGAAACTAATATGAAAGAGGGAAAAGTAAGAGGGCACCCTAGACTAGCCCAAAAATTAGACAAAGAAGTAGCATAAATAAAGGGTCAATTCGAAATATACCACCATTGCCTCCAAATATGCTAAAAAAATGGAGCACTAGAAGAAAATATGAGACAGATATTCCTCATTAACTCTTCAAAAAATATTTAGAAGGGAGCTTAGAAATCCTCTCTTTTTGATATTGTCCTAAGTAAGACATTTATTTTGACCAAGAAAATTAAGAAATAAATTACACTTCCCAACGAACAAAATTTAATCTTTTTATTTTTGCAACTTAGAAAATCATTGAACTCATTATTTTCCTCTTCTAATAACTAATATCCTCTATAAATTGAATAAATCCCTTCAAGGTCATAGCCCCAAGCTAGAACACAAATTTCTAAAGAACAAGAAGTTTAGCTAACTAAGATAAAAGCAAGGGTAGCATGACTTTGGATCTCCCACTATAGGACAAGAACTCATGTTTTTCCAATGGAAAGTACAATAATGCCCCACCAAAAAATAATCCTTAAAATTAGAAAAATTTAGATCAAATAAAATCTAAAAAAGAACTTAAAAGGTGGAGAAAAAAATTCCTGAGTAGATTATAGATGGAAAGAGTTGAAAAAATGTTGGCTTTATTAAGTAGCAACATAAAGAAAAGAGGGAAAAAATAAAGGATATAGGTAATTACCAAGGAGTGGAGGCTTAGAGAAGACATATCCCAAGGTATAGTTGAGAAGTTATAGATTTTCTCATGTAAGCCATGACTCAGACCTATAGGATAGGACAAGTAGTGGTGAGCTATGTGTTGAGGATAAATAAGTGTATAAGGGAAGGATAAACTTAATCAAAGGAGACAACGAGAACATGTGGATCAAGGAAAAATGTGTGATTACCATCGCACAAACTTTCAAAATTTTCCTAAGTTTCCAACTTATAGAAAATTTCTCTACTTAGGGTGTCTAATGTAGGAGCATCCAAGGTTTATGGGAAATATTACATCACCTAAAAAAATTATTTTCTTTTTCTTATTTTGAATTTTTGATGTGTTTACAGGAAGAAGATTAGAAAATTTGGTGAGTCAAGGAAGATGGAATTTATCAAAGTTTAAATTTATGAGTTAAGTAAAGTTTTTGGGGAGTCTAATGTTAGTTGATTTCACTAAACCCTAATATATGTATAGGAAATCATGGTATAAATCTTCCTTGTAACCTTGCGACTTTGGGAAAAAGGAATTCTTGAGGCACGACAACTCCCACAAAGTTGCTACTTGAAAACATGAATGGGAATTGGGCTATCAACAATATGTATAACATGATGACCCAAAAGGAAAGATGTTAGAGTTTATCTTGAACCTCAATACTCAATGAACACACATACCTATCAAGTTTTCAACAATCTCCATAACCCCAATAGGCTCAATGAATATGTTTAGGTGCATATTAAAACCCCAAACCTTGACATCAAAAGAGTCATTATGGTTTTTTTAAGCATCCTACCAACCAATCAAAGATTATTAAGAGGCAAGGTTCCTTTCCAAATCCCAAACCCCAATTCCTAGGAAGTGATCAAGATTTTAGTATAATTCATATAATCAATAGAGGATTAATATATGATGCCTACAAAAATAAAGAGGAATGGATCACTCTTGAATTCTAAATCCCAACAACATGTAGTATTTTGATTGATAATACTACATAGAGGTCACAAAACATGACAAGAGAATATTTAACTTCTATTTGATGGTTGAACTACCATCAACATGCATAAAAAGAACAAAATGAGATGAAGCTAAAAAATAAGAAGCCAAGATCAAAGTAGGTTGGTATACGAGGAAAGAAGGAGAAAACATGAAGAAAGGAAGGCCAATGTGGGATTTGGTCATGTACAACAGATAAAATGTGTTTTATAGTGTTGTTTTCTTTTATTCATTGTAAATTTTTTAAAGACTATTGCCTAACAAAAATTATGAATGGGAGGGAGAAGAAGAATTTTGAATCTTCGAGCAATGGAGTAGATCGTCGTAGAGTAGGCTTTGAGGATTCACAGGTGAAATCAGCGCAAGTTTAGTGTGGTAAGCAAGGTAAGGAGGAATCAGAACTGAATGACCCCTAAAAAATATTCAGGTGGACCTGAGGGGAAGGTTGACCTGACTGACAACTCTGTTGGGAGCACTAAAGGACAAGAGGTTGAAAAAACCAAAAATGTGGTGGGGGCAGCTAGAGGGGAAGGAGCTAAACTTAAACCATGGTCATCTCTATTTGGAGTTAAACCTAATGGTAAATTAGTGTTCCCTCCAGTTAGCAACATTTTTGATCCGGCAAAGGGTAAGTTTTCCATTTCTGTCCCTGACTCAGTCATTGATCACAATATTTCTCTAATGGACAGAGCGTTGGTTGGAAAATTTATGGGACCTAGACCAAATATTGAAATTGTTAGGGATTTTGTTAAAATGAAGTGGAGAACCAATCACCAAGTTACTATTTTTGCTCTTCCTAAGGGCTACTTTTCTTTTGAGTTTACCTGTAAGGAAGATATTTTGGCTATGAGGGGTGGAGGTCCCTGGGTTATTGGCAAATCATCCTTGGCTCTCAAGAAATGGAACACAAATTAGACCTTTTAGATTCCATTTTTGAAAATGTCCCAGTGTGTGCTAGACTTCATAGTCTCCCATTGGAATATTAGAATGAGGATGTCTTCAGTGGCTTGGCTAATTCTTTTAGCGAGCTTTTGTCAATAGACCCAATGACGGAGGCCAGGAAAAGGCTAGTGTTTGCTAGAATTTGTGTGGGTATGTCCTAGAATGCTGACTAACCATCATCTATTGAAATTCAATCGAAGTTGGGTACCTGGGTTCAAGCTATTGAGTTTGAAATAATTCCTTTTTCTTGCTTTAAATGTAGAAAATCAGGGCATTGGGCAAAGAAATGCCCGCTCAATGCCAACATTGTGAAAGAGAAACCCCAACCCAAATTGAGAATAGTATGGAAAAAGAAGCCTGAAGGGGATGGAAAAGAGATCAAAGGAGATAATATTGAAGAGTTTGAGGGTGTCATAAGAGGAACTTAAGAAAGCCCCTGGAAATATGGAAGATGGGGGGATTTAGGTTGATATGGAGTTTGAAGTGCCTCCTATCAACAAGATAGAGGTCACAATTGTTGGAAAGGTGGATGGAGAGGATGGATCAAAAAGAGGAGAGTGTGGCCTTGATAATCAAGAGCATCTAGACAATAAGCCTGAGAATGAAATAGGAGGGAAGGAGGATTGTGAGATTGGCCTGGAGGATATTCCAAGTCAAGGATTTGGATTTTTGATAAAGGAAGCTAATCTGTCTCTGGATATTGGGGTTCCCATCATGTCCTCGGCTTTTGGAGGAAGAGGCCTTTCTAGTTAGGTGTCTGTTCAGGAATCAAAAATAGTAGATTCTCAAGAAATTGTTAAGGATATCTTTGGAGATTCGAGCCAAACTTTGGAGAATTCGAGTGAGAATTTGACCCAGTATAACAATAGTTTGATGGATACCCTTCCATTGAGTCAAAAGGGGCTCTTAGATAAGGAGTGGGAGTCAAGGAAAGAGAATGATAATCTAGAAGATACTGATAGAGATGATTTCACCTCTTATATGAGGAAGAAGAAGAAGAAAAACAAACAATAGAGTACACCGAAAGGTGTCTCAACTAGAACTAGAGCTAAGGCAGATTGTGAGGCCACAAAGAGTAGTCAAGGAAGAATATCTACAAGATGGCATAGGGAGCAAGAAATATTTCATGATATAGATGATGGGGTTCAAAAAACCATTCCTGAGATTTGCAAACTTCAATCCCCTAGTAAGACATGAAGATTGTGTCATGGAATATAAGGGGGTTGAATAGCCTCCATAAGCAGGATGTGTTGCACAATTTTGGTAGGGATCATAAACCAGATATTTTACTTGTCCAAGATTCAAAATACCTAAAGATAAAGTGGAAAAGATTAAAATGTTTAAGTTTTGTGGGGTGCATGGTAATAGTTCTAAAGGTGCCTCAGGGGGAATTGTTACCAATTAGAATTTGAACTTTATCAAAGGGGAACCTCTGTTGGAGAGCACGAATCATGTGGCTACAAGATTTACCCATATCAAAGACAATTTTTGCTAGATCTAGTCCAACATTTATGCCTCAAATGGGAAAGGAGCTAGAAAGACTTTTTGGCAAGAGTTGGCAGCTTTCTGTAGGAATTTCAATAATGAAATCTGGGTTGTTATGGGAGATTGCAATACCCCTCTTTAGGAAAATGAGAAGTTCAGGGGATCCTAGGTGAATCTAGAAAGTAGAATGGACCTTTTGGACCTCATTAATAATCAGGCACTGATTGACCTTGAGCTACAAGGAGCCTCTTATACTTGGTAAAATCAAAGAATTAGTAAGGATTTGATTCAAGTTAGATTAGACAAAAATTTAATTTCTGATCAATGGTTTTTAAATTATTTATGTTCCTTAAAAGCTCTCTCAAGGGTGGGCTCTGATCACTATCCAATTAGTTTTGTGGTGGATCCTATCTTGGCCAAAGAGGAATTTCCCCTTTAGATTTGAACTCATGTGATTGTCCCACCCTCAACTCCTTGTGGAGGTGAAGAGGTGGTGGAATATGTCTATTGATGGGATTGCTATGTTTAGGGTTGCTAAGAAGCTGAGGGAATTCAACAATAAGATTAGAAGATGGAATAAAGAGAATTTTGGTAATATCTTTGGTATCAAGTCAGAATTATAGCTTGAATTGAAGGATATTCAAGAAAAAATCTATCTTGAGGGATACATTGCTGATAACAGGATGAAAGAAAATGAGTTTCTTGTGAAGATGCATGATATAATAACCAAAGAGGAAGAGTTTTGGAGATAGAGATCTAGGGCTTTGTGTCTTTCAACAAGAGACAAAAACACTAGATATTTTCACATGTCTACACTGAGACATAGGGCTACTAATAGGATCACTCACATTGAGTTCAATAG
The DNA here is from genome assembly GCA_007258455.2 of Sequoia sempervirens. Classification (NCBI taxonomy): domain Eukaryota; kingdom Viridiplantae; phylum Streptophyta; class Pinopsida; order Cupressales; family Cupressaceae; genus Sequoia; species Sequoia sempervirens. The sequence goes on from VDFB02349770.1 coordinate 100,507, forward strand.
AGTCCGTTTTGAGAAGGATGATGACATAAGAAGACAAGATATCCTTTTCTTTAGCAATCTTCTTTCGGCGAGTGATGGAGTTAATCATGAAATGCAAGATTATCTTTCAGAGGCTATCCATAAACTTGTAAAGGATGAAGATAAAAATATGCTAACTGCCATTCCATCTAGGGAAGAAATTAAGAAAATTGTCTTCTCTTTTAAAGGAAATAAGGCTCCAGGACCATATTGGTTTCCTATGTTCTTTTTTTAGTGGTTCTAGGAGATTGTAAAAGAGGATGTGGTGAATGTTGTAAAGGATTTCTTTGGCTCAAGGAGTCTCCTAAAAGAACCAAATGCCACTTTCCTGGTCCTCATCCCTAAACGCCCTGGAGCTTCTGACTTTGAAGCTTTTAGACCTATAAACCTTTGCAACTCCTATAAAATTATCTCTAAGGTGATGACTTTGAGGCTTTTGATTATCTTTCCTTCCCTGATTTCTCCTCAGCAAAATGGCTTTATTCCTAGAAGGTGGATCCTTGATTCAATTATTACTGTCCATGCAAATGTTCATTCTCTCATGGAATGTAAGACTGAAAGTTTCCTTCTTAAATTGGACATTTTGAAAGCTTATGATCGTGTTGAATGAGATTTCTTACTCAAAATCATGAAGGAATTTGGTTTCAACAATAGATTCCTCTAGATGGTTGGTCAACTCATTTCAACTACTTCCATAGCTATCATGGTGAATGGGTCTCCTTCAAATTTATTTAAAAATTCTAGAGGCTTAAGGTAGGGAGATCCCATTTCCTCTATTTTATTTACCATTATGGTGGAATGCCTTGGGACGAACCTGAAAAGAATGGTTGATCAGGGATCATTATTAGGATTGAAGCCTTCCTCCAGTAATTTGGTTTTCTCTCATCAACAGTTTGTGGATGATACAATTTTGATCGGGATATCTACATTGGTTGAAGCTAGGAATCTTAAAAACATCCTGGAAGATTATGAGAGGGCATTTGATCAGATGGTTAACAGACATAAAAGTTCCTTATTATTCTTCAACACTCTGGAGCCTAGAAAAATAAGATTTCCATAATTCTCGGATGTAGAATGGATTCTTTACCTTCTATTTATCTTGGCTTGCCCTTGGGCCTTAAGCCTCCCGAATCCTTTTGGAACTCTTTGGTTGATAGGTTTAGAAAAAGGATTGCTAGATGGAAAGAAGCTCTTCTCAGTCAAGTAGGTAAAATTTAGCTTCTCAAAGCTCCTATTTAGAACCTTCCAATCTATGCTTTAAGTCTTTTTAAAATACCTTCCAAATATGCAGATACTATTGAAAAAATCCAAAAACGCTTTCTTTGGTTGGGAATTGAAGAAAGAAAAAGAATGCCTCTTATTGGTTGGGACTCTGTTAGTAGACTCAAAAATTTGGGTGGATTGGGTCTTAGAAGGATTAGAGTGATGAATAGGGCTCGTCTTGCTAAGAAAATATGGAGAGCTTTCTCATCTAATGGAGAGTGGAACGATATTTTAAAGAGAAAATATATGGAAAATATTGGTTCTCTCAAGACTTTGCTTGATTCTCCAAATCTGCCTCGTGGTTCAGCTCTCTGGAATGATATGATTAGAGGGAGAAACATTATTGATATGGGAGTTGGATGGAGCATAAGAAATGGGAAACAAGCTAGGTTCTAGGAAGATAGATGGTTAATGAAGGAGCCTTTAATTTTATTCCAAAGCTTTAATGGATGGGCTGATATTTGCAAGGCCAATTTTGGGACTCATGTTAAGGACTATTGGAGAAATGGGGGATGGGTGAATCTGTGCCAGATCAGTGTGGACCTTGCACTGATTCAATCCTCTTTGTTGGCTATCAAAATGGGGTCTAGCCAGCACGATGACCTTTTGTTTGGATGGCTAACCCTTCAAGTAGCTACTCAGTCTCTTGGAATGTCTCTTAGTTGTCTCTTTCTCTTGCCCCCCATCCCTTTTGGGCTAAAGCTTGGATTAAACACCTAACTCCTAAGGTTAACATATTATTTTGGATTCTTCTTCAGAATAAAGTGACTCACGGTTGATAATCTCTATAAGCATGGCTTCTAGATCCCAAATCGATGTTACCTATGTAAGGAAGAAGCAGAAACTGCTAACCATTTGTTCCTCCATTGTCTGTATGTGGCTTCCATATGGGGAAGATTTCTCTCTTTGGAATCTCTTGTGGATTTTTCCTAGCTCTATTGAAGACCTTTTTATTTAGTGGAATGCCCCTCCTTCAATCCTACTATTCATAGAGTTTTGTCTTTTACTTTCCCTTTTATAGCCTGAGGCATGTGGAAGGAGTGCAATAATAGGATCTTTAGGGACAAGGAGGCTCCGAAGGATATTGTGTATGAGAAAACATATAGGTTAATTGTGGAAAATATTAATAATATCCCACATCTAGAGACTAAGATTGTCACGTCTCAGACGCTGATGCAGGTTGCTTTTGGTTTTGTGTGGATTTTTTATATGATTGGATGTGTGTGGTAGAATAATAATGAATATTATGGTGTTTTGGTGTGGTGATATAAGAAAGTATTTACTTAAATTATGAAAAGTTGAATAGTATTGAATGTGTTTTACTTTGACGATGAAGTAAAAATAGAATCAAAAAAATATTTGAATTAATGTATTATATTATTTTGATTTATATCTTTATGGGATACTAATTCAGTTTATTGTTGTGTGCTTGAGTCCACTTGAGATTCAGGAGGTCGAAGACCAAGGGTGTGATTAAGGAGAGGAGGTTAGCTTCTTGACAGGATAAAGTAGGATGTTCTCTCAATCACACACAAGCACTTAGTTTCATGTAGATTGCATTTGGGAATGATAATTTTGGCTTGATTGTTTGCAAAATAAATAATGATTAGTCAAATTAAATAAATAGTGAAATATAAGCATAATAAAGTAAAAGAATTAATTTTATTTATAATTAATTATAGATTTTGATTTAAATGTCTATGCGTGATATAAATCTAAGTGAGTATCCTATTTTTTCTTTTAACTTGTGCTAATTCTTATGATAATAAATCAGCTAATAATTAGATAATATTTATTTAATTATTATATAAATATTTACTTGTAATTAGTTTTGGGTAAGTATTTTCAAAAGGTTTTTCTTTGTGCAACGGTAATTGGAGATTATTTTTGCATATTTCTTATTTGTGAATATGAAATGTAAAACAAAAATTATATTTTAATTTTATTCTAAAATATTTTTCAAGATTAGGGTTGGAAATGGAAAAAGGAAAACATTATTAAAGGGAAAAGAGTTTCTGAGAAGAACAACAGTTCTTGAAAATCTTCTTGAAAATATGCTCTATAAATTAGTTTCAATGGCTGCCAAGAAAATGTTGATTTTATCCCAAAAAAAAAGTTTCAGAATTATTTTTGGGAAATAGTAGAAAGAAAAGAGTTAATAAAGTAAAAGGAAAGGAGGGAAGAAGAAGAAGCTTTCCAAAAAATAAGTTCTAGAAGAGGCAAAGAGAATAATTCACTGGAGAGCAACTACAGCTGGAAGAAAAATATCCAGGTTTTCAATTCTATTCCCATGAATTTTGTTTGAAATATAATAGTATTGCTGAAAAATTTGAATACCAAGTGTTTGAAGCTATTTGCAAAAATGTGAAATTTGGGAAAATTTTCCATTCTTTTGTATGCATTTGAAAGAAATTGCACAACTTCTCCATTATCAGATTGGGGCTTCTCTCCTTAGCATACTGTGGTTCATAATTTTTTTTTTGATTGCTAAATTTTTATACATAAATTCTAAATATATATATATATATATATATATATATATTTATATATGTAAACATATTTTCTATGTGCATATAATATATATATATATACTATATATATACACCATTTTTAAAGCTTATGGGATTGTAATAGTAGACTGTATGAAATTTGTTGAAGTTTATGTCTTTTAAAGCAAGAATTAGTGAAGTCAGGATAAACCCCAACCTCGTCTCATGGAGGAAGGGGTTGTGCTATAGAGAAACAATGCCCTCCACAGGCCTTGGCCTGTGGAGGAGGCGTCGACCCCCCCACAAGGTGTGTGAACTGTGTTGTACGAGTACCTTTTAAGTTTGCATTTTGAATTCTTTTAGGCATAACTCTGTCTAATATAAACATATATATATATATATATACAAAGATATATATATACACACACACACAAACATATATATATCTTTGTTTTCTTTAGAAAGCATTACCCATTGTCATTGATATGATATAGAAAACATAACAGTGTGTATGTATTTAGCATAATGATTTATAAATTTATTATGTATATATATATATATGTATACACATACACATACACATACACATACATATATATATATATATATATATATATATATATATATATATATATATATATATATATATATATATATATATGTATATATATGTATATGTATATATATATATATATACATATATATATATATATATATATATATATATATATATATATATATATATATATATATATATATATATATATATATATATATATACTTATCTATATATATATATATATATGTATATATATATATATATATATATAATAAATACATGAACAAATATGGGCATTAATTTTTTATATCCAAGAAGTTTAGAAAGATGTAAAACACACATATATATAAAAATAACTCTGTTTAGAGTAGAAAATATGTTTTCATATACAAATTTGGATACCTATATTGCCTTTCTTTTCTAAAATTGATTTATTACTGAATAGAGGTGCACTGTAAGAATACCATTCATCATAGTAAAATTCAATCGAATATATATATATATATATATATATATATATATATATATATATATATATATATATATATATATATATATATATAAGACTATATAAAGAGTTGAAGGTGAATCTTTTTAGCAAATTTATTCTACAGAAAATGCATTTATAAACTAGTGAATCTTTTTGAATATAAAACACAAAAGTTGTATATAAAATACTATTACACCTTATTTAAATGATAGCATTGATTTTATCACCACCGAGAGAATGATTAGTTGCCAACCTAAATTTTGTAACTCTCTGAATAAATGTATGAGAAATTGCTTTCTTTTCTTTAAATTTAACTTATTATTCTTTTTTATAAAAATGTAGACATACTCCTATTAAATAGGAAAGTAATCTATAAGCTAGGTTTTTACACCATACTTATAAGGATGATTAGAGTAGTTTCTTTGTCCTGAACTTATATAAATTACTTACTTTGATCAAATTATTTAAATAGAAATGACAACATATGAGTTTATAGATATACTCTTTCCAAAAGACCAAATTTAGATTGTTTTTAAATCATAGAAAGTGACTTGCAAAAAACAACTGTATGATCAACTTCTCGATTAAGTTAGTGTGCTATTGTAAAGTTATTTGTGAACCTTGTGTGTACTTTGTAATTATTAGAATTCCTTTGAAGTTGAGAAGTTTAAAATTGAATGAAAACTATAGATGGAAAATCTATTATTTATTGTTCTTTTAGGAAACTTCCAAGATAGGATGCCGAAGGTGGACTCACAAAGACGGTAGTTTTACCTTTTCTTAAACTATCATTTATTTATGCTTCGCCAAGCACATGCACCATTGAAATAGATGGAAATAAAAGCCTAGAAATAAATGTATATAGGTCTCAGCCACCTCCTGTTTGCAAGAAATATGTGATTCCCATGTTAGGAATGCATATAGGCATTAGGCTTGCATCAAGAGTTCCCTCCTACTTTGTTGTTTCAAGTTGCTAGGCTCCTAGTGCAGGGTCAGGGATTTCTTTGAGTTAGGAAGAAACTTGGGGAAGTCATGCACTTCATGGTTGGGAGGAAAAGGCACCTTAATCACACTCTTGGCCCCAACTTGCAAGAAGACCAGTGGTGTCACAGCGGTTGAGGTTCAGAGTTTCTCATGCTATAAATGAATTCATGTAATATTTTTGAAAGGCTTGTATAGCCCACTTGTATAAGTAACTTTATTTGACATTCATTATTGTAACATTGAAATAGATGTATTGGAATGAAATATTTTGATGTAACATTGAAATAGATGTATTGATTGAAAGTTAATGATGTAACTTGTCATGAATGAATTTATGAAAAATCATTGATATGCTATTGACATTTACATATGTATTGATGTAAATATCCTTGATGTAGATGAAATGTACTTATTTGGATACATAAAATGAGACTTAATACTTCTTTTACTCTTGAGCTCTTTTGGGAAGCTCTCATTATCTACATCATTTACTTTTATTTTATTTGAAATGTAAAGAGCTATGGAAACTTATGCAGTTAAATGAACATCATATTTCGAGTGTTACATTTTGGTATCAGAGCAACAAGGTTCAACTCTAGGACCTATGTCTAATTACGCTTGATGTTATGTTTTTCTAGGGTAACCCTAATGGAGGGTAGATATTATCAACGAGAATAGGGAGGAGGATCCTGTGGTGATCCCAATGATAAGTTGGATTAGATTTTGGCCATTTTAAGTAGGCAAGAGGCTAGGATCAATAACCTTGAGTAGGCAAGACAGACTTGTCCAACAAGGTTTGATCCTGGTTAAAGTGAAAATATCAGAAATGAACCAAATGGAGAAAACCCTGAAACTGAAAAGAATCAAAGTAAGCTAACAAAGGTAGCTAAAGAATTGGGTAAGGACCTCAAGAAGGTTGTGCCACCCAAGTTTGATGGTAAATCCTTTGGTGATGGGGTAGAAGCATGGATTATTCAAATGGAAAGGCACTTTTCCCTTTGAAACCTATCTAAGGAAACTAAGGCGGAATGGGGATCCTACCAGCTCACAGGTGAACCTGCTACATGGTGGGAGAATGAAAGGGCCAATAAACAATATTTTCCTGGCCAAGTAACATGGGAACAATTCTTGTATACTTTCAGGAAGAGGTGGCTTCCACAGTTTTATTTTGACAAGAAAATGACAGAATTTCAGGTGCTCATTCAAGGAGCAATGACTATGACACAGTATTGGGAGAAATTCTCACTTGCTTAAGTATGTACCTCAGAACCAACATGATGAGAGGTTTTGAATTCAAAAATTCATTTTGGGTCTTAGGCCTCAAATTGGAAATGAGGTGGATATGCATAGACCTACTACTATGGATGAAGGCTTTGAACTGGCACTTTTGTAGGAACATAAAATGTAGCAGGTCTCAAACTACAAGAAAAGCAGAGAAGCCAAGTATGGCAATAAGAAGTCCCAAGGAAATTTCCATGGTAACAGTAACTAGGGAAATCAGAGAAATCAAGGTAACCAAGGAAATAATAACAAGAAGATCAGAAAAGGGGTGGTAGTCCTTAGAACCGTAATGATGGAAACCAAAATAACAATAAGAGGGATAATTTCAATAAGAAGAATGGCAATAACAGGAGGGACTTTTCTGATAGGCCTAAAGCACCTCATGGAGGTTGTTATACTTGTGGTGGTGAGCATTATGCTAGTGTGTGCCCTCAAAGGGTTAACAGACAGAACAATAAGAATCAACATCATATCCATTCGGCGGTTGACAATTGCTAAGCAGATTATCAGGCTACTCCTATCTAGCTTTCGAGTAAACTTTTTAGATGTCTTGTTTCTATTTTAATTGATACTAGTGCCACTAATAGCTTTGTGGATCCTCATGTTGTATCTAAATTATTAGTTAGACTGGGCTATATGGAAAATTCATGGAAAGTTTAGTATGTGAACTAGGTAGAGAGGAAGGTAGAGCAATGCCTATTTTGCAGTGAACTTGAACTCCCTAGTCTCAAAATGCAAGTTAATTTTTTATGTAGCACCATTGGGATCTTATGATGTAATTTTAGGGATAAATTGGCTCTCTGAACATAAGGCCCTTGTGGACTACGAAGAGACATCAATAAGGTGTCTTGATGATCAAGGAAACCATGTGGAGATTTGTGGTGTAAAAAGGCCTCTAGAACTTAGGCAAGTCTTTGCCATGCAATTAAAGAAGGAAAGCCAAAAGGGATGCACTATTTATGCAATAAAGGTCAAGGACTTGGATGAGATAGAATCATCAGTTAATGATCATCCCATTCTAAAATAATTTTAGGATGTTTTTCCCAATGAGCTGACTGAGCTACCGCCTAAGCTTGCTTTTGATTTTTCGATTGATTTGCTACTGGGAGAAAAACCTTAGTCTAAAGTCACAAATAGGATGAACACAATAGAGTTATATGAGCTAAAAGCCCAATTGGAGGAATTGTTGAAACAAGGTTTCATTAGACCAAGTGTGTTGCCCTAGGGAGCTCTTGTTATATTTGTGAAAAAGAAGGATGAGACCTTGAGGTTATGCATTGATTACAGGATGCTTAACAAGGTTACTATCAAGAACAAATACATGCTTCCCCATATTGATGATTTGTTTGACCAGTTAAAAGATGCCAAGGTATTCTAAAAAATAGATCTAAGATTAGGGTACCATCAGTTGAGAATAAAGGATGAAGATATTCACAAGACTACATTTAGGACAAGGTATGAGCACTACGAATTTACAGTGCTACCGCTCAGGCTAACCAATGCCCCTGCAGCCTTCATGAATTTGATGAACAGTGTCTTTCAGGACTGCTTAGATAAATTTGTTTTAAACTTCCTTGACAATATCTTGATATATTATAAGTCAGAGGAAGAGCATGAGAAGCACTTGAGGATAGTATTGTAGCGACTGAGAGAACATAAGATATATTGGAAAATGTCCAAATGTACCTTTTTCTGATATGAGGTGCACTATTTGGGACACGTTATTTCAGTAGAAGGGATAGCTGTGGACCCAGATAAGATTAAGGAAATCTTAGATTGGCTAGCACCACAGAATGTTTCAGAAGTCCAAAGTTTTATGGGGCTTGTAGGTTATTACAGGAGATTTGTGCAAGGGTTCTCGTCAATAGCAGCGCCCATTACTGCACTCTAGAAGAAGGGAAAGAAATTTGAGTGAAGTGATAGATGTGAAAAATATTTTTAGTTGCTAAAATAGATTATGCTGGGTTACAGTACATCTTTACTCAACCCAACCTAAATGCTCGTTAGAGGCGATGGTTGGAATTTTTGAGTGAATATGACTTTGGCACTGAGTACATTAAAGGGAAGGAAAATAGGGTAGTAGATGCCTTGAGTAGGAGAAGACATCTTGCAGCCATGGTTACCATAAAATCTAATTTCAGGGAGCAGGTGGTTTAGGATTTACCCAGGGATGAGTAGTATGAAAGGGTAAAACAAGCCCTAGAGTAGGATCCTTTGGATCACAAATTTGTTGGGTATGTATTTGAGTCTAATGGACTCTTGAGATTCCAGGGTTGCATGTATATTCCTAACTTTGCAGGGTTGAGAGAGTTGGTGCTAGAGGAATTCCATAATGTGCCTTATTCACGGCACCCCAGTGTGACTAAAATTGTCGAGGGAGCCAAGCCTCTATATTTTTGGCCAAGAATCAAAAGAGATGTTACTACATTTATAGCCCGATGTTTGGAATGCCAACGAGTTAAGGCCGAGCATGTACATCCGGTAGGAATTTTATATCCTCACAAGGTGCTAGAATACAAGTGGTAGGTGATAACTATGGACTTTATTCAGGGATTGCTGATGTCTAGGAATCAACATGATACCATCCTAGTTGTGGTAGATAAATTGACCAAGGTAGCCCATTTCATTCCTAGAAACCTCAAGTATGGTTCGATGGTTTCGGTGAGGAAATTTGTATAGGAAATATTCTGACTGCATGGAGTGCTAGAAATGATCATTTCAGATTGTGACACTCAGATGACTTCCAGATTTTGGACCACTCTGAATTCTTCCCTAGGAACCAAATTAAATTTTAGTTCCACATATCATCCTCAAACCGATGGCCAGTTAGAGAGGGTGAACCAAATAGTGGAGGATCTCCTTCGAATATATTATATGGAGCAACAACACAAATGGGAGGAGTATTTTCCCTTGGTGGAGTTTGCTTACAACAACTCCTACCACACCTCTTTGGGTATGGCACCATTTGAGGCTCTGTATGGATGAAAATTTCAAACACCCATCAATTGGGATAGGGTAGAGGACAAGATTTTGATTGGTGCTGAAATGTTGAGGGAAATGGAAGACCAGATGAAGCTTATCAAAGAAAAGCTAAAGCAAGCTTCAGATCGACACAAGAGTCTTGCAGATAAGAACATAACTTTTAGACAATTCTCTACAAGAGACAAAGTCTTTTTGAGAGTTCGGCCACATAAGAGTTCAATCTCTTTCCGCAAGAACTCTAAGCTTGCCCCTAGGTTTGTTGGGCCCTTTAATATCTTGGAGGTGATTAATCTTGTTGCTTATAGGCTTGCTCTACCACCGGCTCTATCTCGGATCCATAATGTTTTTCATGTCTTAGTGCTTAAGCCCTATCATCCAAATGTTTCTCATATTCTTGACTAGCGTGTGTTGTAGGTATAGGACCCAGGAGTGATGCAGGTGGAGCCCGCCAAGATACTGGAAGAGCGCAATGTTAAGTTGTAGAATCAAGATATTAAGTAGTATAGGGTCTAGTGGGACCAATATTCAGTGGATAATTCCACCTAGGAGAATGCCGAGGACATTGACAAAGCTTTTCCTCACTTGAGATCTTATCATGCTTTTCATTTCTTGCATATAGAGACTTATGATACACTGATGTTTCAGATTTTTCTGTGTGGATTTGTAATAAAACATCAAGACAATATCTCTTCCTAGTGGGGAAGGATCTCACATCTCAAACCCTGATGCAGGTTGCTTTTGGTTTTGTGTGGATTTTTTATATGATTGGATGTGTGTGGTAGAATAATAATGAATATTATGGTGTTTTGGTGTGGTGATATAAGAAAGTGTTTACTTAAATAATGAAAATTTGAATAGTATTGAATGTGTTTTACTTTGAAGATGAAGTAACAATAGAATAGAAAAATATTTGAATTAATGTATTCTATTGTTTTGATTTATATCTTTATGGGATACTAATTCAGTTTATTGTTGTGTGCTTGAGTGCACTTGAGATGTAGGAGGTTGAAGACCAAGGGTGTGATTAAGGAGAGGAGGTTAGCTTCTTGACAGGATAAAGTAGGATGTTCTCTCAATCACACACAAACACTTAGTTTCATGTAGATTGCATTTGGGAATGATAATTTTGGCTTAATTTTTTTGATTTTTCCCAAAATAAACAATGATTAGTCAAATTAAATAAATAGTGAAATATAAGCATAATAAAGTAAAAGAATTAATTTCAATTATAATTAATTATAGATTTTGATTTAAATGTCTATGCATGATATAAATCTAAGTGAGTATCCTATTTTTTCTTTTAACTTGTGCTAATTCTTATGATAATAAATTAGCTAATAATTAGATAATATTTATTTAATTATTAGATAAATATTTACTTGTAATTAGTTTTGGGTAAGTATTTTCAAAAGGTTTTTCTTTGTGCCACGGTAATTGGAGATTATTTTTGCATATTTCTTATTTGTGAATATGAAATGTAAAAACAAAATTATATTTTAATTTTATTCCAAAATCTTTTTCAAGATTAGGGTTGGAAATGGAAAAAGGAAAACATTATTAAAGGGAAAAGAGTTTCTGAGAAGAACAACGGTTCTTGAAAATATGCTCTGCAAATTAGTTTCAATGGTTGCCAAGAAAATGCTAATTTTATCAAAAAAATAAAGTTTTAGAATGATTTTTGGGAAATAGTAGAAAGAAAAGAGTTAGTAAAGTAACAGGAAAGGAGGGACAAAGAAGAAGCTTTCCAGAAAATAAGTTCCAGAAGAGGCAATGAGAAGAATTGACTGGAGAGAAACTATAGCTGGAAGCAAAATATCCAGGTTTTCAATTCTATTCCCATGAATTTTGTTTGAAATATAATACTACTACTGAAGAATTTGAATACCAAGTCTTTGAAGTTGTTTGCAAAACTATGAAATTTGGGGAAATTTTCCATTCTTTTACAATATTCATTTGAAATAAATTGCACAACTTCTCCATTATTAGATTGGAGCTTCTCTCCTTAGCATACTATGGTTCATAATTTTGTTTCTGATTGCTAAATTTTTATACATAAATTATGAATATATATATATATATACAGACATATTTTCTATGTGCATATAATAAAAAAATAAATATATATTATATATATACACCATTTTTAAAGCTTTTGGGATTGTAATAGTAGACTGTATGAAATTTGTTGGAGTTTATGTCTTTTAAAGAAAGAATTAGTGAAGTGGGGATAAACCCCAGCCCCGTCCCATGGAGGAAGGGGCTGTGCTGTGGAGGGATATCGTGCTCCATAGGCCTCGGCTTGTGGAGGAGGCACTGCCCGCTCATAGGTAGCACCTTTCCCATGGGGAGAGGCGTCGGCCCCCCCACAAGGTGTGTGGACTATGTTGTATGAGTACCTTTTAAGTCTGCATTTTGAATTCTTTCAGGCATAACTCTGTCTAATATAAATATATATATATACACATACAAACATATATATATATATATCTCTATTTTCTATAGAAAACATTACCCAATGCCATTGATATGATACAAAAAACACAACAGTGTGTATATGTATTTAGCATAATGATTTATAAATTTATTATGTATATGTATATATAAATAACTCTATTTACAGTAGAAAATATGTTTTCATATACAAATCTGGATACCTATATTGCTTTTCTTTTCTAAAATTGATTTATTCCTAAATAGAGGTGCACTATAAGAATACCATTCATCATAGTAAAATTCAATGGAATATATATATATATATATATATATATAAAAGAGACTATGTAAAGAGCTGAAGGTGAATCTTTTTAGCAAATGTATTCTACAGAAAATGCATTTATAAACTAGTGATTTTTCTGAATATAAAACACAAAAGTTGTATATAAAATATTATTACACCTTATTTAAATGGTAGCATTGATTTTATCACCACCAGGAGAATGAATAGTTGCCAACTTGAATTTTGTAACTCTCTGAATAAATGTATGCAAAATTGATTTCTTTTCTTTAAATTTAACTTATTATTATTTTTCATAAAAATGTAGACATACTCCTATTAAATGTGAAAGTAATCTATAAGCTAGGTTTTTACCCCATACCTATAAGGATGATTAGAGTAGTTTCTTTTTCCTGAACTTATATAAATTACTTACTTTGATCAATTTATTTAAATAGAAATGAGAACATACAAGTTTATAGATATACTCTTTCCAAAATACCAAATTTAGATTGTTTTTAAATCATAGAAAGTGACTTGCAAAACCCAACTATATGATCAACTTTTTGCTTAAGTTAGTGTGCTATTGTAAAGTTATTTGTGAACCTTGTGTGTACTTTGTAATTATTATAATTCATTTGAAGTTGAGATGTTTAAAATTGAACAAAAACTATAGATGGAAAATGTATTAATTATTGTTCTTTTGGGAAACTTCCGGGATAGGATGCCGAAGGTGGACCCACAAAGACGATAGTTTTACCTTTTCTTAAACTATCATTTATTTATTTATTTATGCTTGGCCAAGCACATGCACCATTGAAATAGATGGAAATAAAAGCCTAGAAATAAATGTATATAAGTCTCTGCCACCTCCTGTTTGCAAGAAATATGTGATTCTCATGTTAGGAATACATATAGGTATCAGGCTTGCATCAAGAATTCCCTCCTGCTTTGTTGTTTCAGGTTGTTAGGCTCCTCGTGCATGGTCAGGGATTTCTTTGAGATATGAAGAAACCCGGGGAAGTCATCCACTTCATGGTTGGGCAGAAAAGGTGCCTTAATCACACTCTTGGTCCCAATTTGCAAGAACACCAATGGTGTCATGATGGTTGTGGTTCAAAGTTTCTCATGCTATAAATGTATTCATGTAATATTTTTGAAGGCTTGTATAACCCACTTGTATAATTAACTTTATTTGACATTCATTATTGTAACATTGAAATAGATGTGTTGTAATGAAAGATTTTGATGTAACATTGAAATAGATGTATTGATTGAAAGTTAATGATGTAACTTGTACATGAATGAATTTATGAAAACTCATTCATATGCTATTGACATTTACATATGTATTGATGTAAAGATATTTGATGTAGATGCAATGTACTTATTTGGATACATAAAATGAGACTTAATACTTCTTTTACTCGAGCTCTTTTGGGAAGCTCACATTATCTGCATCATTTATTTTTATTTTATTTGAAATGTAAAGAGCTATGGAAACTTATGTGGTTAAATGAACATCATCTTTCAAGCATTACAAAGATGGAGGTTAAGGTTTTCTCTAACTACGACCTCAAGATGGCTAAAGATTGGAACATTAAAAGTGATATTTCTAAGGCTTCAAGACCATTGAAAAAGAATTGAGAAGGGGTTAGCTGGAGTCACCCGTCTAGGGAATGAATAAAGGCTAATTTTGATGGGGCGGCTAAGAGAAATCCACAGCCGACAGGGAGTGGAGGTGTGATTAGAGATTATAATGGAAAGTTTGTGGCGGTAGTGGATATCTCCTTGGGCACACAGTCCAATCACTTAGCTGAAGCTATTGGAGCTTTCCAAGTTATCGACCTTGCTAATAGATTGAACTTTAAAAATATTTGGATTGAGGGTCACTCCAAAAATATTGACTATCTCCTAGGTAAGTCCCCACCCTCATGGACCATTAAATGTTGGATAGAAGAAGCTAAAGATATTTTATCCAACTTTGAAAAGGTTAGAATATCCCATGTCTTTAGGGAAGCAAATAGTGCGGCTAACTATTTTGCGAATGAGGGGGTTAAACAAAATGGGTAACATATGTGGAAGGACTATAATGATCTAGGAGCTGACATAAGAGCCTTAATAGACTATGATATAATTCATGGGAAAGTTGTCGCTTTTAATGATAATTAAGAAGAATAATGCCAGGTACTGCGACATCATTAGATATGATGGTGGCGTTGTAATTAATTCTATAGGCTATAACTTGATTGGCACATTTTTTGGGTGCTTTGGTTCTGCTGTTGGGTCTTTGTTTGATTCATTTACCCTATTAACAACAGAAGCAAGATTACTGCAACTATGGGGGGAAGCAAAAAAGGGTGGAGCCAACTAGTGGTGAGAAGCATAAGAACTCAAAGGTCTGGAGGCATATTTAGCGGGGTGGGATGCAACCTTTCATTGATAAGCTCCACAACCTTGACCCTAAAGTCACTACGTATTTTGCTAAACATTGGAAGAAAGGGGAAATCATTCTCTTAGGAAGGAAGGTTAAGGTGGACAAGGAGCTCATTGGGGAAATCACTGCTCTCTCGACCGAGGGGGTGAAGTTTTTCTGTGATAGAAAGTTTTCAGATGAAGTTGTTCTCACATTACCCAAAACTGATAAGGAGAGGAAGGAACTGACCAAAGTTTCTACCAGTTATTTTGATGTTGGGATAGTCTAGAAGGTGTGGAGGGAGGTGCTTAGAATTCTCATGGAGTACATTACACTAGACAACAAATTTACCAGAGATTACGGGTACCACTTTTCCCTCCTCAATCATTTTCAGCATAAGGTAAGGGTTTCCTTTCCTCACTATTTGCTCTACTCGAACAAAAGTATTGAGGAACATAGAAAGAGCCCTAGGAAGAATCCGGTCCTGCATACTGGCCTTATTAGGCTTATTCATGAGCACTTTTAAAACATGCCAGCCCTTTCTAACCCCTTAACGGCTTCGGCCTCGAATGGTGATGATACTGAGATCAACTCGTTAGAGAATAAAGAAGATTTTGATACTGAGTGGAAAGAGGAAGACTCTCCTTCCCCCAAAAAGAAAAATATGAAAACCCCTCAAAGAAAGCCCTTAAACAAAAATTTTTGCACCACGAAAAACCCCCAAGGGCACTTCTCAGGAGGAAAAAACCAAGAAGAAGGACTGGGTATGTGCAAGCAAGATCATGATGGGCCAAAAAGTGGCAATATGATGGGTATGTGGCTGACAACTTTTTTTTTTCCAATATTGATGAAATGAAAAGGGTTTTTAAAGGATATTCTCAGCTTTCCACCAATATAAATTATTCCTTACTTTGAATTTAATAAGTAATTATTATTCATTTTCTATTCAAATTATGACTAACGTCCTAATTGATAGGTTGATTGAAAACCATCTATAGCTTTCAAATGGTATTAATTTTTTTGAATCCAAAAGATGCATCACATTCTATGCTTCGCATACTATAGGATTAAGAAAAGAAAAATTGAATTTCATAAAGTTTTGAACAAGTTAAGGTGGTCGACATATGAGTTTTTATATTTTTAAAAAGTTGTAATAAAAATTCATAATTAATTATTTACTTGGAAAAAAATTACAAAAAATATGCATCACATCGACATGAGTCTTTTACTTATATATAAAATATTATAAAAATATATTATCATTTTTTGTGGTTAGGGTGGTCGGATAGACACCTACTTATTTTTCCTTGAAATTTAAGTACTCGCATTGAAATTTCAAATTTTCACCAAATAGATGTTTTTTTTAAACAAACCTAGTACTTTTGAAACTACATTCAATTTTCTACAGATTCTATTCTTACATATTTTTGAAATAATATAGATAACTTATTCAATTTTTTACGTCAAGTTGCCTAACTCTGATTTTTCTAAATTTTTTGCCACTTAAGGGTCTATTTTTTCCATGATGATCCTGCACATACCCGACCCCCCCATGAATAAGCTGGTTTCTTATTCTAAGGACTCTCTGGAGGATAACTCTAATGATCATAATGCTACTGAGGACTCTTTTACCTCCTACCCTTCCTCTGACAGAGAGAACAGACCCAAATTCCCTAGAGACCTCAATCATGACGACCACTACTTCAAGCCGAATTGAGAATTTCTTGATGATATTATGACAATTGCCAGAAATGGGGCCGTTGACTACTTTAAGATCATAAAGTGGGTTTTTTCATGAAATTAAGGATCTCAATTTAAAAAATAGGGTTGTCACTAGCAAGATGGATGAATTGGAAGCTAAAGGAATTTCCCAGAATACTGTTGGTGTTTTGTGGATTGTGGAGGAGAAGAGGGCTTTGGCTGAGAGCCTTCAAAGAAATATTGATCTTATGAACAAGATGAAGAAGGATAATGAGAATAAGGTCAAGCATCTAGAAGGGGAGATTAGAAAAATCAGGGATACTATGAAAACTGTTATGGAGCACAACCACATAGTTGTAAAACAAAATGCTACTATCTTGAATGCAATGGTGGAGAAGATGGAAAATAATCATCAGGGGTCACTCTTTGTGGACTTGGAAGCTGACAAGGATAAAGGTAAGAAGGAGGATTTTGGCCCCTCGAAAAGGACTAGAGCCAACCTGAAAAGAAAAGTGGATTCTTCGCCTCAGGAGATATAGGACCTAAAGAAGGTAACACAGGAGATGTGCAACTTTGAAGCTGAGGTTACTGAAACTTTAAAGTCTTTAGGTTAGTTTAGGCTACACATTGGGTGTTGGCTTCTTGTTGGCTTTTTGTTGGTTCTTGGTTCATAGCTACTATCCTTTTTTCTTTTTGCTTTGTCATAGCCTTCCTTTTGTAGGGTACTCTGATCGTTTATTTCTCTATTGCTTGTAAACTCTATGGTTTTGAGGTCCCTGTAAAACCCATTTTTTCCTTTATTAAAAACAAAAATTATTTTGATTGTATGTGAATTAAATTTTTCTTACAACTAAAGAATCTATATGTGAGAATTAAGTAAATCTCATTTTGTTGTTGTTGTTGTGTGGTTTCTTGGTGAGGTAATTTTACAAAATGCCCTTTCCTAGACTACATCAAGATCCAAATAATTTTTTATACTCAAGATACTATAGTTCCTATGTATCCCTACAAAGAAATAAAATATATTATTAATTAGAACCAACCTAATAAAGGTCAAAAAACATAGTATCAAAAGAAAGAGAAGAATCACTACAAGAAGTGGATGTGGTTGCCTCTTCAAAACAACATGATGATATTTAAAAATGGTAATACAATAAAGGAAGTATTTAGACAAGGAAGATTAATAGAGCTAGTAAACCTAAATATATTGAATATTATGAATTAGCTAGTATTCTCTCCACCTCTAAATAAATAGGAATATGAGGAAGTCAGTGCTACATCCTCTAATTTGACATAATTATAAGTTAAGTTTAAGAATATAAAATCTCAATCAAGTGTTATCCTCATTGATATTAAAATTATTTTGAGAAAAAATAACACTCCTAGACCAAGAAACAAACATAGAATCCTATCTTCCATTACAAGGATTATCTCTAGAATTAGAATTGTATAAATTACCACTCTTGTAGCCATTAAAGATGATGAGAATTTGGGCTTGGAGATTACAAAGTTTCAACTAATAAAAGTAGATCATTGATCTAGAATCTCCTATATCTACATTGACAACTAGGTTACAAAAGGATAAAAAAGAAGTGAGAGTTAAAAAAATAGATAGCAGAATTGTAAAGCTACATAAAGTAACGTATAGGACCATTGCAAGCTACAAATTGGTAAAATATCAACTCCAATTGTCATCTCAAGAATAATATGTATTACTAGATAAGATGAAAAATATATCTAGATCTACTAAAGAATGGGAAAATTAACTAGCTCAAGAAGGGAATAAGATAATTGAATAGCCAATCAATGATAAGAAGTTACAAGAGGTTTACAAGATATAATTATAAAATTAATTGGAAAATGAAAATAAAGGAAAAAAATGGATCTTCCAAGTTTTATTTTCATTGATAAGATGAGTGATCATGTTTGAATAGAGAAAATATTCTAGACCATCAAACCATCAGATAGATAAGATAGTTTGGATCGAGATGATAAAGTGGGAAGAACATTTAATTAAAAAAATATGTAAAAGAAAAAAATAGAAAAGGATTGAGTTATTAGATTGGTGATTTGAATTGCATTACTTGAATAAATATTAGGATTTAAATTATACCTTGATAATGTGGAAGATGTAACAAAGGTTCAAGAAACATTCAAAAAATCATCATAGCCAATTTAGAGGAAAATGTAGAAGGTTTTGACAAAATAAAATTTATGTATATGGTGATGGAGATAGGAGATTTAGTTAAATTTAATATGATAAGGATTGTCATAAGAGAAACATAGCATGTGTCAAATTTTTAACTTCTTTTAGAACATATTATTTTAGATGGAAGTTCATGTAAGAAATTAATAGATAAACTATTAATAAATCATTAATTTCTTAAGGAGAATATAGGAAAAGAGAATCTGAGAAATATGAAGTAATATTAATAGAGATAGATGATGAAAATGATACTTAGAAATGACAAATTTGTTGAAATTTTAAGGTTGCATAATAACTTTATGGATTCATGTGCTATTGTTGCAACCTAATAGTTATATTGTGTCATTTTTGTGGATCTTTGCTAAGATATTACACATGAAGGGACATGCCTATGGAATATGATTGAAATATGTTTTAACATGAGATTATTGTCTTGAAATAGAATATTCTATAATTTTAAACGTGAATCATTA
The DNA here is from genome assembly GCA_007258455.2 of Sequoia sempervirens. Taxonomy (NCBI): domain Eukaryota; kingdom Viridiplantae; phylum Streptophyta; class Pinopsida; order Cupressales; family Cupressaceae; genus Sequoia; species Sequoia sempervirens. The sequence continues at coordinate 120,082 of VDFB02349770.1, forward strand.
GTGAAGGATGATTCCTAGTTGTTAATATATAACTATATTTTGGCACCTTGCCTCTATAATAAGGTCATCAATGAATCATTTTTGGGGACTAGAAATCATTTATTAATATGGGAATAGTAATAAATATTTTTTGTTTTCCAAATTACTTGATGGTTTCCTCTTGCATAGTGGATTTTTTTGTAGAACTACAATAGATTAGCATGTCTAAATTATGTTTTTTCAAATTATTAAAATTTAAAAATTATAAGATAACCTAAATTTCTCTTCTTACTATAAAATATGTCATAAAATTATGTCATTTATAGGGCACCTTTTATAATCTAAAAATTTTCATTAAAGCTTTCACTACCTATGTGTAATTGTGATAATTTCCAATAAAACATAGGATAGTTATTTGATGTTTTGTTATTGATTTTTATGTTAATTTTTACAAACTTGTAGATAAGGATTTCTAACCTTTTCCTATCCAATCCTTTTTTTTTATATTTATTTCATAAAATTTATATTTCAAATAAAAGCATTGTAATGTTGAACATCAAGTGTTGCATAATGTACTAGAATGAATAAAATAATAAAATTTCAAAATAATAAGCATTTATTTAGGGTAGAATTTAATAATTTTTTTGATAAATTTTTAGATCTAGCCTTCTTATATGAACTTATAATATGTAAATCTCCATGTTTACAAAAATTCACAATGAAAAATTGAACTAAAATACAATTTAAGAACTAACATTCAAAGTCTTTGAATCACTAAATTATGTTCTAAATTACTTTATATTTCTTGTGAGAGAGGTAATGTTTGTTAATGAATTTATAGATAAGTTGACTATGATAAACAAATACATCAAAACTTCTAACTTGTACAAGATAAATATTTATATGAAAAGGATAGTAAGATAAGCCTCTAATAATATGTTGATAAATATAAAATATATGAAACATTCTTAATGTATATGGGAATGTGATAGGTGTCACAATTCTATGTTACCAAGTGCCAAAATCATATGGTTAAAGTAATAACATACATGCATGTTCAAGACCAAAAAATAAAAAATGTGAAATAATGTATGAATATATACAAGGAATATGAAGGTCTATGTAAGACTATTTGATTCAAAAGTGTACATAGTGGTTGATGCATGTGGAGTGTAGACTAATGCAAAAACTAAGTGCATGGGTGTGACTACACCTGTATAATTATGTGTGTGACTATGGTTAGATTAATGTTATTCTAATTATATCTTGATCCTTATATTTAAAAAATATATTAATTTCTATGAAATGAACCTTTTAACATGAATATAGTTTTATAATATATGTTCTCACTATACCATTAAGGGATTGGTTGAGTCTAGTACATACAGGGATAATAAAAGGCAGATAAATAAAAGTATCTCTTAATAAAATTTTAAGCACATTGTCTATATAGAATCATCAAATTTAGCAAACTTCCTTCTCTTATATGGTCTAAGAAAAGGAACTATAGATGTCTTAGAGACTTGATTTGTATTTTCCTTTTTTTCATTATCATTTGAAAACTAATTTGATTTTTTATACTAATTAGCATACAAATCATTTTGAATTGGATCATAACAAAAAATATTTCTTACAAGAAACTTAGGTTCCATTATTTTCACATGAGCACATAGATCGATAAATAAAACAAAACAATTAGTATACATATTCCTAAACTAGAACTTAATTTAATCCTTTGATAATTATAGTTTGAATATTTTAATCATACATTCACATAATCCCATGGTATATCCATTACATAAGAAACCACAGTGCTAAAAATGCAATAAATAATTGATATATTACAATATTCAAAGCATGTAAATTTTGACTAGGATTTTAAAATTCATTACTATTCTTATTATGTTGTTTTTCTTTATTTCATCACTATTTTATATTATTTTAGAGAGTGAAAAGGATGGGATGGTAACATTAAATAGATTAGAGATATGATTGGCATAGCCATAATATTTAAGATTCATAGAGGACCTAATGGTTTGGGTTAAAAGAATGGTCCGATGAGGGTTAGTAGCATTAGTAGTAGAGGATGAAATAATTATGAATAATAATTCATTTTTATGGTACTAAGCACTTTTCCAGTAGAAGATTAGCCAATGGTATATGAAGGTATGGTAACAATAGGAATAATCGATCTTTTATAATAGAATTAGTGATTTTTTCACTAATCTTAAGAGAGGATATTATCTTAGTATAAATTAGTTGTTTTGATTATATTGGAAAATAAGGTTCTAAAGGGACCGAAAACCCTTTACAACAAAAAAGAGGGAAAGCTACTCAAAGAAAAAGACATTGAAGCATCAACATCATCCAAAAATAACAACCCAACAACAAAGAAACAAAAACAAAAAACAACATAGAAAAAGACACTATTTCATATTCTTCAAGGTGTTAGCCACCTTGATTTCCTAGTTGCGATGTAGATTGACCATGTCCATTAATTCTTGATTTTCCTCCTCAAAGGTCTTCCTAAGCTTTCCACTAGTTCTGGTACATAGGCCTTTTGCCTCATCTTTGCCGACTTTCTTCCCCTTACCCTTTGAAGATTGGTCCTTCTCCATTATCTCTGCAAAGTATAATTTATCCTCCCCGAGCCGACTAATCTTATGAAATAAGAGATCTGCAGGGACTCCACACTATTCTTGACCGAACTATGACTAACTTGCAATAATTTCTTGATGTTCACATTTGTTTCGTTAATCTTTTCCTCCATTTCAGAAAGGCGATTCTCACACAAGGTCTTGAAATTCATAAAGGAGCACTCTAAATCAACTAGTCTCTCAATCAAAATATTTGAAGAAGAACCCTTTGGCTAGTTTTGCATATTCTCTTCCAAACCCTTGATCTTGATATTTTCTTTATTAAATTCCCGCAACACCCACTTGGCAAGCTTAAAAGTGAATGTGCCCCCCGAACGAGTCATATACAAAATATTAAACATGGAAGTACTATCATCATTTAGGTATGAGAAATCCTTAGAGAGAGGATTAACCTTCAGTGGCTATAGCTTTCCAACATTGGGGTTCACCCCCTCATCCTCATGCAACAACCTCTCACCTGATAGCTCCATGTTGAGCAACTACCGAACAAGGGAATCATAAATTTCAACAACATTTTCCTCAACACCCTTCTCCTTACCCAGATCCTTGTTACCTTTCATATCACCTTTCACAACCTATTTTTTAAGCTTTGTAATTCATCAAGATGCCCTTCGTGACATTTCCTTGGCTTCCTTAACCCTTGCATCATTAGGCAGGACCTTCTCCTTATGACCATCTGCACTGGAATTTTTTCCATGAAGCTCATTGTCCTCCTTGGCATGGGAGCCACCAAAGATAATGTCAATGTCATTGCCAGTAGAAGGGGACCCACAAAAATATGACTCCTACAAAATGAGCTTCTTGGTGGAACTCTTCCTCTTAAGATTCCCCTTATTTATTTTATAGAGGGGGCTTCCATAGGGGACGATGAACCACCCTTCTCCTCATTCGATTTAGCTTCACCATTAGCACTAGTCTCTGAACCAGTCAAGAGTGAATCTTCACTTATAGCCTTCTCATTTCCTTTAACCGACTTGGTAGGAGTATGGACTCTCACATGCTCCATTATGAGTAGTATGAAGACCTTATGAAGAACAAGAGCCCTTTTATTCTTCAAATGAGCTTAGACTGACGCTTCCAATGACTAAAGAAGAGAGAAAGGAAATGGAACATGTAACCCATGTCTAAAATGATTCAGTAGGGTGAAATGGTTCCCTAAAATAGTAGTATATTGATCATCTAGGGTAACATACCACATAATGAAGTCCCAAACAGTGGATGAGTTGGTTTGGGCCGTGGGTTTGCTCCCCATTGGTCTCGGGTTCAACTCCTGCCAGGTTAACCTGGTGTTTGGGGCTATTGGGCGGCCTCCGCACCTCTAGTGGATTAGTCTCGCCTTAGCTCGCCTCTTCCCATAACCCCAACTTGGCATCCATAAGCCCAAGGTAAGGCGGGGTGAGTCACTGGGCTGGGTCGTGGGGATACCACTGGGTAATAAAAAAAAAAAAAAAAACATACCACATAATGAACTTTGCTACATCAGCCTAAATATGCTTTAGAGAAGTCCATTCATAACCCCATGAGGGAATCTTTATCGGCTTCTTATGTTCATTGTCTTTGAAGAACTAGCCCATGGCATCATCGTTACTCTTTCTTTCCTTGAATTTTTTTGGCTATCCATCGACAACCCAGTAATGGAGGCAATAAATTCCGCATTGATCACAAACTCCATCACCTTAACTTGCAACCTTCTATCGTGCTTATAGTAGACAAAATCAGTAGAGGCATTGGGGTCATGATAGTGGAGCCTTTATAGAAAGGGCATGAAATGCCCATCTTTCACAAGAAAAAGGTTTGATCCTCCGATTAGCCCCTATATCCACTATCACCATTAACTAAACCCCCAAAAGAGATACAATCGCTAAGTAAAAAGTAGGCAAAACACCACCCACAAAAAATACGATGATAAGAAAGACAATAATAGCATGAACATCCTAGATTATGAGCTCAACCATAGCCATCATCTCATAATAAAAGCTTGGCATCCTCAGGAAGGAGAGAGTACTCCTCTCATGCCTTAAAATTATGAAATTTGACAACCTCATTTGCAAAGAAATCTACCAGGGAGTTGCCTTCCATGTAGATATGTGTGACACAATATTTTTCAAAAGATCTTAGCATCATTATAGAATCCATGATCAGTTGTTCAATTGTCCAACTTGGCGTTTGAATGCCAAGTGGGTAGTTAACAATATTGAGGGAATCTCCCTCAACCCAAAGCTTGGAGTAGCCCTTGTCCAATACCAACTTGATGTTGATGAACACAACTTCAAATTCCACACGATGACTGGTTTGGTTTCCCAATGCGAGTGCCACTACACCCAAGATATAAATTAGTTGTTGTATTCTTTTTCCATACTCATTATTTTTAACTAGTAGTTTATCAAGATTTTTTTCACTATTCAAACTAGCAAGTTGCATAGAAAAATTTAACTTTTAATACATGTTTCATTATCATAGATATCACTTATTTTTATCTCTATCTAGATTCTAGTATGAATATAACTATTATTAGAATGAATGTCATATTAAGATTTTAATGAAAGTTTCTTATCAATGAAGCATAATTATTTTTTGAAGCCTTTTATATAAAGGCTAAAATGGCTAGGATCAAAGGAAAATAAGATATGAAAATATGCTAAAAATGAAAACCCTACATATAATTGGGGGGTAGGTGGGTATAATGATAGGAATAATTTTTATCACCAAAACATATAAAAAGAGTAATAAATAAAGATATAAAAAATAAATTAGATCCTCATTATCATTGCTAGATTTGTGTAGTACTTTGTTTATTCGGGAAATTAATACACTTGGCATCTCCTCTACTTTCATAATTTGTGATTATGGTACTCTTCAACCTTTCCAAGATTATTTTCCCTCATGCCTTCCCATTGACATCTGCATATCCATTTGATTTCATAAATATTGGCTTGTGTATTTTCATGCCAATGGTACCTCTATCTACTCTCAATCATGATTACAAGTGTTGTAAATATCCCTTCAATTGCTTAATATTTCCTAGCCACTCCTTTTAATTCACTATTATTATTCGGTGATGCTTATTGGAGCTATGAATGATGCTTTATTAGTGGCATATTCATCTTCTCTTGAATTTTTGGAAGTGTAGATGTGGTTTCCCTTTTGTGTGAGAAAATTTGGGTCGTCTTTTTATACTTCCTTGTACACTAGTTGAATTTTCCATTCGTGTGGTTCTGAATCAAGAATGGATACCTACAAACAAAAATGATTTATAATTCACTGAAGTGGCATCCATGTTTCTGTCAATTTCTGTTGGAATATAATCCCAACTACATAATGCATTAATTGCTACTGTATATTTTCCAGCCTCTATATCTTCTCTCCATCCCTCATGCGTACATATAGGATTGCTTTAGATTTGAAATTTAATGCAAAAATATTCATTTGCAGATTTCCTATGCTGGATTTTAAATTGATAGTTAAATGTAATTAATATTTTTTTATTTTCCCTCTTGCTGGGCACATTTGTTGAAAAATGAAAAGACTTTTCATTTTATAGGGTATGCAAAAAGTGAATAGTGCAGTTTTTTTTTCTTTTTAAGGCTTTTGAAGGATACAAACAGAAAATTCTAAGCATCATATACAGGGGTCCGTGTTTTATTTCTTGTAAGCATATGAAAGAGCTAAAGCTCTTTTTTATCTGCATGGTTTTTGTTTGAGTGAAAGAGCAACAACTCTTTATTTTGGGCGTTTTATTTCTGTATAAAAGAGCAGACTGCATTTGCTCTCCCCTGTTATTATCTCTTGTCTTTGTTTTCTTTTTATGTTCTTCTCTGCCTCTAAATCAACACTTGGTATCCAAGCCAAGGGTTGATCAAAGAAATTTTTAGCAGAGTTGAAGGTTATTATTGCAAAGGGCTTCATCAACAAAGAGCTCCAACAAAGGTTTTTCAAGGTAGAGGTATACATAGTCAACAATGGAAAGCACAAGAAAAAGCTTGAAAAATTCACAAATTCTTCAATTCAATGGTAAAAACTATGAGTATTGGTCTATCACAATGAGAGATTTGTTTTGTTCTCAAGAAAAATGGGATCTTGTAGAGAATGGCTTTCTAGAACTAGCATCTATGCAACATACAATGCTCTATCTCAAGTAGAGAAAGATCTTTTAAGAGATAATAAGAAGAAAGACTCAAAATCTCTCTTCTACATATTTCAAGCAGTACATGAGAGCATTTTACCAAGGATTGCAGTAGCAACAAGGTCCAAACAAGCATTTGATATCCTCCAAACAACATACCAAGGAATGGAAAAGGTTGAAACAACAAAGCTACAAATGCTAAGAAGGGATTTTGAAAAAATCTTTATGAAGGATTCAGATTCAATAAACACTTTCTTCACATAAGTGGTTGGTTTAGTTAATCAAATTAGATCACATGGTGAGACACTTGAAGATAGGAGAGTGGTTGAAAATATTTTAAGGAGTTTACCCACAAGGTTTGAATCCATTGTTGTGGCCATAGAGGAGACAAAGAATATCTCACAATTTTTAGTTGATGAGCTCCATGCATCTCTCATTTCTCATGAACATAGAATAAGTAGGTCAGAAAATTCATCATTGGAGCATGCATTCAAGACACAAGCTTCAATCAACCATGGAAGAGGTAGAGGAATAAATTCATATAGAGGTGGAAGAAACAACCCATCAAATTCAAGTGGAAGAGGTAGCAGCCAATACCCAACTCAAAATGCAACTCAAAATCAGCCTCAAAGCCAAAGGTATGACAAATCTCAAGTCCAATGTCACTATTGTAAAAAGTTTGGGCATTATTCAAATAATGCAGAAAAAAGAAATATGATTTTAGCAAACAAAACACAAATTTCACAAAAGAAAATCAAAACCAAAAATCACAACAAAGCACCATGTTTTTGGAATGCAATGTTGCACAAGCAAATGAAAAGGATGTATGGTTTTTAGATTTAGGTTGCAGCAACCACATGATAGGAAATTTAGAAATGTTTTCAAGTTTGGATGAAAATATAAAATTAGATGTTACTTTGGGAAATGACAATAAAGTAGAAGTTAAAGGAAAAGGGAATATTGAAATTCTAACCAAGAAGGGGGAGAAGAAATATATATCTAACATTTATTTTGTTCCCAATTTAAAACACAATTTAATGAGCATTGGTCAACTTGTTCAAAAAGGGTACGGAGTATCTTTCAAAAATGGAGAGTGCATAATTTTAGACAAACTTCCAAGCAATCAACTCATTTATAAGGTTCAAATGACAAACAATAGGATGTTTCCCCTAAGGTTAAAACCATATTTGAGTGTAGATTATGCTCAAGCACACCACTCAATGGCTCCACAATTGTATAAAAAAGAAAATGCAGCAATCATGCAATCAATCTTTCAAGCAAAAATAAAAGATGAAAATTGGCTTAGGCATCTAAGATTTGGGAATTTAAACTTTGGAGGCCTAAATTTTCTTCATAGGAAAAGCATGGTCAAGGAATTGCCTCTAATAGAGAAATCGAAAAGTGTATGTGAAGGGTGCATCTTAGGAAAGCAACATAGAGAATCATTTTCAGCAGGTAAGTCAATGGGAGCTAAGGCACCTTTAGAAATCATCCATTTAGATTTATGTGGGCCAATGCAAACACCTTCAATTGATGGTAGATTCTATTTTTTTGGCATTCATTGATGATTACTCAAGAAAAACATGGGTTTACTTTCTAAAGCATAAGAGTTAGGTGTTTGAATATTTTTGTCAATTCAAGGCTCTTGTTGAAAAGCAAAGTGGTCATTACATAGAAGTATTGAGAATAGATAGAGGTGGTGAATACATCTCAAATGACTTTATAAAATTTTGCAAAGAGCATGGAATTCACAAGTAATTCACAACTAGATACACACCTCAAAAAAATGGGGTAGCTGAAAGAAAAAATAGAACTATTATGGAAATGGAAAGAAGTATATTGAAAGCCAAACATTTGCTAAATGAATATTGGGCTGAAGCAATATCATGTGCAGCCTATATAATGAATATATTTCCAACAAAAAGTGTCAAGAATATGATTCTGGTAGAAGCTTGGAGTGGAAGAAAACATAGTGTTGCTCATATGAGAGTTTTTGGACATGTGTGGCATATGCACATGTGCCAGAGGAATTAAGAAGAAAATTAGACAACAAAAGAGAAAAATGCACATTTGTTGGATATAGTGATGAATCAAAGGCCTACAAGTTGTATATAATCTAATAACAAAAAATGTTATAATCAATAGGGATGTGTAATTCATAGAAGAGGAAGCATGGGATGGAAGTGTAGAAAAAGTAGTCAACATATCAACAAGTATACCACAAGAGGAAAATGAAGATTTTATACCAGAAAATACTCCTTCAAATGTCACTCCTTCCACACCCATTCAATCTCAACAAAGTGGTCAACAAGTGACACCATCATCAAGTGTAAGGGAAGCCTCACATATACAATTAAACACTCTAACAAGTGCACAACTAACACCATCTACAATAGGGATTTTTAGTGCAAGATCAGCAAGTCCACATTCCATAGGTTCCTCATCAAGTGACATGTCAAATCCTACATTGGTAAGCTTAAGAAGACAAAAAATCAGAAGTATTAGAGACATTTAAGAGCAAAATGAAGGGGAAAGCAATGCAGGCCTCACTTCTCTTTTTCCTTTATATTCACAAATAGATGATCCAATTCATTTTGAAGATGCAATTAAAGATGACAAATGGGTATATGCAATGGATGAAGAAATAGATGCAATAGAAAAGAATCACACATGGGAGTTAGTGAGCCTTCCAAAAGGAAAAGATCTGATAGGAGTGAAGTGGGTTTACAAAACCAAGTTTAGTGAAAATGGTGATGTGCAAAAACATAAGGCAAGGCTAGTTGCTAAGGGTTATTCACAACAACCCAGAGTTGATTACAATGAGACATTTTCTCCTGTAGCATGTTTAGACATTGTGAGAATGATACTTTTCATAGCAACTCAAAACAAATGGCTTGTTTATCAAATGGATGTAAAATCAACATGCTTAAAATGTCATCTTGAAGAAGAAGTTTATGAGGAACAACCACCTGGGTATGAGATTTTAAGCCAATAAGAGAAGGTTTATAAGCTCAAGACAACACTATATGGTCTCAAACAAGTCCCAAGAGCTTGGTACAATAGAATTGATTCATATCTTCTAAAAAATGGCTTCAATAGGTGTAGTAGTGAGCCAAAATTGTACACAAAGATGAATTAAAAAGGTGAAATTCTCATTGTATGTTTATATGTTGATGATTTAATATTCATGGGTGACTTATCAATTGATGTTTTCAAAGGAGCTATGAAGAAGAAATTTGAAATGACTGATTTAGGACCCATAAAATACTTTTTAGGCATTGAGGTGAATCAAAATGAAAATGGTATATTCATCTCTCAAACAAAGTATGAAAATTATATTTTGAAAAGGTTTAATATGTTGAATTGCAAATAAGCACCAACACAAATTGTCACAGGTTTGAAGCTAAACAAGGATGACAAAGGATCCAATGTGATCCAACTTTGTATAAGAGACTTCTTGGTAGCCTCATGTACCTAACAACCACAAGTCCGAACATAATGCATGCTGTAAGTTTGAATTCAATATTTATGGAGTCTACAAAATACTCACATTGGAAAGTTGGGAAATGAATCTTAAGATATGTGAGTGGAACAAGGAATTATGGGATTCAATATTCAAGCTCAAATGAGTTCAAAATCATAGGATACATGAATAGTGATTGTGCTAGAAGCATTGATGATAGGAAGAGCACATTTGGTTATGTTTTTCACTTTGGCATCGGTGTAGTATCATGGGCTTCAAAGAAATAACCCATTTGGGTATGTGTAGGATCATGATGGGCCAAAAAGTGGCGATATGATGGGTATGTGTAGGGTATGTGGCTGACGACTTTTTTTTACCCAAAATTGATGAAATGAAAAGGGTTTTTGAAAGAGATTCTCAACTTTCCACCAATATAAATTTTACTTTACTTTGAATTTAATAAATAATTATTATTCATTTTCTATTTGAATTATGACTAAAGTCTTGATTGATAGGCTGATTGAAAAACATCTATAGCTTTCAAATGGTATCACATTTTTTGAATCGGAAACATGCGTCACATTCTATGCTTTGAATACTATAAGATTTTTTAAAAAAATGAATTTCATGAAGTTTTGACGAAGTTAAGGTGGTTAGACATACAAGTTTTTATATTTTTTAAAAGTTGTAATAAAAATTTCATAATTAATTATTTACTTGGAAAAAAATTACAAAAAAATATGCATCACATCCGGACATGAGTCCTCTACTTATATCTAAAATATTATAAAAAAATATTATCATTTTATTGTGGTTAAGGTGGTCGGATAGACACCTACTTCTTATTTTTTCGAATTTAAGTACTCTGTATTGAAATTTCAAATTTTCACCAAATAGATTTTTCTTTTTAAATAAACCTAGTATTTTAGAAACTACATTCAATTTGGTACAGATTCTATTCTTACATATTTTTGAAATAATATAGATAACTTATTCAAATTTTTATGTCAAGTTTCCTAACTTTGATTTTTTTGAAATTTTCACCACTTAAGGACCTATTTTTTCCATGATGATCTTGCACATACCCATTTCCACACTTTCATTTATTGAAGCAGAGTATGTAGTAGCAACAAGTGCATCATGACAAGCAGTTTGGATGAGAAGAGTGTTGAAATAGTTGAAATATGGACAAGAAGATACAACAAAGATATATTGTGACAAAACTCAGCCATAGCATTGTCCAAAAATTCAGTCTTTCACAAGAGAAGCAAACATATTGACACTGGATATCATTTTATTAGAGAGTTGATTAGAAATGGAGAGATCTTAGAATTTTGTAGGCCTCAAGATCAATGTGCAGATATCTTCACCAAGGAATTAGGAAAATAAAGTTTTTTTTCTATCAAAGAGATAGACTGGGCATCATAGAAGGTAGTAGTTGTGATTAAGGGGAGTGTTGGAATATAATCCCAACTACATAATGCATTAATTGCTACTGTATATTTTCTAGCATCTATATCTTCTCTCCATCCCTCACACATACATATAGGATTGGTTTAGATTTAAAATTAATGCAAAAATCTTTGCTTTCAAATTTCCTATGTTGGTTGTTAAATCAACAGTTAAATGTAATTAATATTTTTGTGTTTTCCCTCCTACTGGGCACATTCATTGAAAAGTGAAAAAGAATTTTCATTTTATAGGGTATGTAAAACGTGAATAGCAGTTCTTTCTTTTTTGGCTTTTGAAGGCTACGAACATACAACTCTGAGTAGCATATACAGAGGTATGTGTTTTATTTCTCGCAAGCATATGAAAGAGATAAAGTTTTGTTTTATTTGCATGGTTTTTGTTTGAATGAAAGAGAAACAACTTTATTTATTTTGGGTGTTTTATTTCTATATGAAAGAGCAGATTGTATTTTCTTTCCCCTATTTTTATCTCTTGTCTCTGTTTTCTTTTTATGTTCTTCTCTGCCTCTAAACTAGCAATTTCCATGGAGATTTTGTAGTGTAAGGAATTAACTCACCTTCTTGTGATCTCTTATCTCCATCCCTTCATTTACTCTTTTTCCTCTTTGGAGATGGCTCAACACTGGTGGGTGGTGTTTTTGATCAAAGTGTGATTGCTCTTTCTTGTGTGCATTATGGTCTTGTATATGAATCCCCTACCGATTCTCTTCTTGCTTTAGTTCGTCTATGGCATTCCATTGGTGATATGAGTTTCAAATGGGCTTTTTCATTATTGAATTTGACTATGGTCTATCTAGCTTTCTAAATGCATCTTTGATTGTATTTATTAATAATTGAAAATGATAGTATAAAGGTTTTTTTCATTAATTAATAAATATGATCAAAGGTGCATTCTTGGGTTGGATATATATTTTTTAAAATTTTCTAATGAAACATGTTGGTGTGGTTTGCCTCCACCATTCTCCTTCTATTATTTTATCTAAAACTATCAATTCTAGTGGTAGTTATTAAGCTAGTTTGATGATCTCTTTTGTATGTAAATCTTTTTGTAATTCCAATAGATGGTCTCTTGATATATAATTGATGTAATCTTATATTTAATATTTATAAATATATTTGATAGTGGCTCTACTTCTTTTGATCGAGCAAATAAATAAATAAATAAGATCTAAAAATTCAAAATATTAGAACTAAATTGTATGGTTTCAAGGTTAGTTTTCTTTTGTTTCATCAAAATGAAAAGAAAAAATATTGATCCTTAGGCTAACTAGAAAAATAATCACACATAAATATAAATTAACCTAAGGAAAATATCTTTGTATATAGGTTAAATGGGGTGAAATAGAATGGATCAAATAATATTAGATCATGAACATGACCAAGAAATAAATAGCAATTAATGAAGGAATGTCTTATTTAGCTTTGTGATCTAAGATAAATGTCAATTGATGTAGATAGTGAAGTTGATGAGCCTTTGGATTTTAAAATGTCGTAGATAGTCATATACAACTGTATGGACGTGATTTAGATTATCAATTTCTACACTATGTGATATTGACTTTGTAGATCTTGAGCTAAGTCATGGTTGTGAACCTATTCGATAATTGTGAACTTGACCAATAATGATCTTTGGATTCTACTCTATGGATTATTAGAAAATTGAACTAATAGACAATAATACTCTCTAATACACTCTACGAGCTTCTCATTCAAAATTTAAAATAATAATATTATTAGTTTATTTCTAATTAATTTTTTAATCATAAAATGGAAAAATATTATATAACTAAAAATATTAAAAATATGTTAATAATTTTATTACAATTTAGATAGTTCAAATGAGAAGTACAAAGAGTTATATTGAAAAGTGTAGAGGTAAAAATTGCATTACTAACACTTATTTCATTTTGGACTCATTTTTACCATTTGTCACTAGTGTAATTATCTAGTATTCAAATATGATATTTTTTCATAAGAGTTGGCATTCGACTTGAAACTTATTTCAACATGAGTTCTCATTCCTTAGTGGTCTATATCCAACCTCAAATATTGTTATTTTTAAGCGTAGTTCAAGACTAATTAGGAACCATTAACCTAGGTTAATACCACACATGTGACCTTGACATCTTTATCAAAAACCAAATTTAATAATGAGTTCTAGACAATTTGAGTCCAACAAGTCATTATGCACTCCATCAAGGACAAAATATTGAAGTTTGAACATTTACAATATTGTATAAAAAGACAAATCCTTAGGCCATTTTGACATTGACCTTTATCCATTACTAGGATCTCCTATCATAATGATCTATACATTATTTTATCATAGATAACATTACATGAACATATGCAATCATAAGGACATATAAGGCATTTGTATTATATATGGTGCGTCTTTGAAATTATTCAAATTTGTACACATGGCCTAATTTCCATCATGACAAGACATTGATATCATGATCTACCAATGCTTTAAAACATCACCCAATATACATATATAGAAGTGGATTTTTTTTGAAGATCATAAATATTTAATTTAAAATGAAAAATCTAGGTTTAAGGTCACATAGTAGATTCAAATCCATGATCTTCTATATCAAAACCACAAATACAATTTTGAACCTTGATAAAGAATAAAAATCATTTTTTAATTTGTTAGTAATTGATTATCATGAATCTAATAACATAAATTTGAATTATATTATAAAAAGACATTTTTAAATAAACTATCCATTATCATACACAAAATTAAAAATCTATTTTCTTTTTTCTTAATTTTAAATTAAATATATTTTAGTGCTTTATCTAAATTCAAGTCATTTACCTACATTAGTTACTCAATTAATTTATTTGTCCATATATATCCTTAGAAGAATATATCACTTCAAAACGAGATGAATCAAATAGCTCTATTCTTAATATCTCAAATCAAACTCCTTTGAAGACAATAAAATCTAGCATCTTCTCGGCACGATATTTCTTACCAAGCAAGATCTTTTGAGACCACAGATTCCCCAAACAAGTGATACGGCATTGCGGGTTTCCCCTCAGCATGAACTCCAAGTTGACAACTACTCGTTCATCGACTTGACATATTTGTAGAAATGCACTGGATGATTTTAAGAGCACTAACCGACGAATTGGACCCACCTTATTAAGATTCGATTCGACATTCAGATGCATGCATCAAACCACAAAGCTTTATCAAAAAGAAAATTCTAGATAAACTATAGGGCTTTCTTCACCGTTCTTCATTGAAACCATTATAAACATTATACTGCTCTCAGCGCTCTCCATGGCCACCAACATCTTGGTTTATGTTATTCTGTTTTTCCCCTGCGTAAGAGATAATGGTGATGGTAACCAAATCACTTGTATGAAAACTCAAATAGTGCTTACTGATCAAAACACAATATTGAGATGTAATGGATTTCTGGTTCTCAGCTTACCATTCAAAAAGAAAGAAGTCGGTGCTGCTTGTATATCTTCGGGGCTTCCAACACATCCAAAGTAAGAGCTATTTACCCTTCTGTAATATACTACCATACTTTCAAGGGTGATAAAATCATGAATGGAGATCAAGGGTATCTTGGTTCTAGGAAAATTCATCATCAGTAAATTCACCTCTAACAATTCATCGTCATGACAAATTTATTTTGTGGAAAATTTACAGTCAACAATTCATTAATAATTCATGACGGTAAATTTTCCATGAGATAAATTTATCATGACGATGAATTATTAGAAATGAATTTGTTGATAGTGAATTTGTCTAGAGACATTCTATTTAAACTTCTGATACCTTTTCACAGCACATGTTTATATTTATATAAGATGTACGTGTTTGTTTGTTTTTATAGTTTTTCCTGGTTTTCCTAATGCTGTTATTCATTCATGATTATCTTGTTGGTTTTCTTATCTTACATTCTTTGTAATATCATCGATAAGTTCCTGAGAAAAAAGACTTATTGTTGTTTTTAGATCGGTGAGGTATGGTGTTGAATGGAAAAAATACAGTGGTTCGGATAAAAGAAACCAGCCGCATGGACTGCTTTTAAGTGTCGCAGTATTCCTCTTCAAGCAGATTGTCTGCATAATAATGGTAAATATGAATAATTTTATGAAGATTGTTATTGCAAAGAGAAAAAAAGAAGGTGATATCTTAATCTATATTGTTGCCTTATCTTCAAGATTAATATACTCATAATCTAAATTTGTGTGAAAAACATGACAGCTACTACATATGTATATGTTCATACTTATGGTGGCACCCAAATTCAGACCGATAGTTTGAAGGAAAAGAAGACAGATGCTGGTTACCAAAACTTAAAAATTACAAGGGAAGAGTTCACCATTTTGATGAAGATGTTTCATTGCAAATTCTCTTGGATAATACTTTTTGTATTGTTTCAAGCGTTTCAAGTGTGTTTATGTAGAATTTTTGTGGATGAAAATTACATAGAAGTTGGTTTAGTTTCATGTTGGCTTAGTTATATTCTTAGTGGTTTGAAATGTTCAAAAGTGTATGTTTATGTATAATTCTGTTGGATGATAATTATTTAAAATTTACTTTCATATTGGTTTAGCGTTTGAAATATTTGAGTGTATGGTTATGCATAATCTTTTTGAATGATAATTATGCAAAATTTAATTTCATGTTGGTTTAATTGTAGAAGTTCGTTTCGTCTTGGCTTAATTACACTTTTAGTTGTTTGAAGTGCTTTTAGTGTATGTTTATGTAGAATTCTTGTTGACAAGAATAAATATCACAATAAAAAAACGGATCAAATATATTTAAGAAGAAGAAGGATTTCACAAAATAAAACAAGCAAACACACAGTTCTTTTGTAATGTAAATCTTTCTTTTCTAAAGTTCAAACATATCATTAAAAAAAATATATATATCTTGTTGTATTATCAAATATATAAAATTAAAACACAACCATAAAAATTTAAGTACAAAGAGATTAAATAAAAATAATAACTTAATAAGCAAATCTTCATTAATTTATAGTTTTATTTTATTATTAACATTTTGTTTTAAAAAATAAGTGTTTAACTTTAGGAATATATAGTTGTAATATGCACACCCATGTCAATTTACATTTAGTTTTTCTCATTTTGATGTAATGGCTTAATATAGTTATATATCTATAAATAATACATTCTTGTTTAAAGTTGGGTTTATTCTAAGTTAACTCTTCACCCATTCCTATTTATACATGCTTTCATATATCTCACATTATCCTATTCATGTATTTTCCCATTCTTATACAATAACTATTTATTACATTTATAAGTACACTTACTCCCATATTTTTACTTATCATCTTAATGTCCACACTTTCACCTCTTAGGTAATTTCATGGCATATTGGAGCAATGCTATGCCATGTAGAATCACCTGCTAAAATTAGAATATTTCCCTTGTGCCTCTTCCATTAACCATTATGAGTTAACTAAATCAATGGGTTAACTAACTCTCTTAAGGGGCTAGTAATGTTTTTAAACCACCTACCCTACCAGAGCCCATCAAGTGGGCTTTGACACTAGAAACTTCCATGCCAAAGAATCATTTTTGGACCAAAACCTTTATTCCAAAGAAGCCCTTTCACAAGAAATGTATAGAAGACCAAGAGTTTCCCATCAAGACTAGACATTGAGGTGAAGAATTACTTGAGCAGGAATAATTTAGATTAAAGAAGAACATAAAAAGGTGATGAGAGAAGAAAAAGATCAACTAAAATATGAATATATCATCTTGGTACAGACTCTCTCTATGATCTCTAGTAATATAATATAAAACCGTTTTTGAAGCTATGGGTTATGATGGGGTCAAAGGATGACTATACTTATTCACACTAGTGCCACTTATAACTTCATTAATGAGGGAATAGTATCCAACTAAAGTGTCTAGATAAAGTACTTTAAGTAATTCAATATTATGGTGGCTAATGGCTTCACCATCTAATGTAACAAGATCTCCCAACTAAATCTTAATTTGGGAGGATATAATATGAAGGAGGAATTCTAAGTTGCCAACAATAGAGAAAGATGTGGTAATATGTGTCTAATGACTAACTTCATTAGAATAGATCACACATAAATTCTAGACCATGGAATTGAAGTTTTATTTAAAGGGAAAATAAGTGATTATATAGGGAATGGAAAAAAAAATGCCAAGGATTATATGATCTAAGACAATGGAGAGAATTTTCAATCATGTGGAAACTATGTGGGTAGCTTACTGTTCAGTAATGTAACAAAACTTTCCAAAGGAAAAAAGGTATATCATGTGGATGTACAGAGCATATTGGGAAAGAATAATAAAATATTCATCAACATTCCTCTAGGGATAATACTAAATATTATATTTGTATACATTATTGAGTTGGAGTAGGGTATTAAGCCTCTCATGAATACTCCCTTCCACCACCCTAGTAAAAATAAGGAGGAAACAAAAATGCCATCATGAAATTACTAAAAATGGGGAACATCAAACCCATTTCAATTCTCTTTTCTTCCTCTATAGTTTTTGATGAGGGAGCAACCCGAGACTTAGAAAATAACCCACAAACAAGAGAAATTTTATTATTCAGAAAATGGAGCTTCTTACATGCAGAGGATCTCAAATCCCCAAGTTCTACAACATATGCAAGTTACAGACAGCTACAGAATAACCCTTTCACAATATGCGAGCTTGTCCCCACAAAGTTACCCAAAAATTAGAAACCCACCCATAAAAAGAGTTCCCCATTAGTTTGGAGCCAAAACAACATTCAAATTTGAGTTTAGGCTGTTTGGCGCTGAAAATTACAACTTCAAGTTCAAATTTTGAAAGTACATTTGCAATTGTTTCTTCTAGAAAGTGCGCCAACTTCCCGGGGCCATAACTTTTGATCCGAGACTCCGATTCGCGAACCATTTGAACTATTGGAAAGGTCGCGAAGTCAATAACGCGCTTGAAATCTTCTATGCTGATTTTGGCAAGTTTTGGGGCCGATCCGGGAGCTCTAAGTGCCTCAAATCTAACTCGTAAGATTTTCAGGTGCAAATCTGGGAAACTAAAACTGCAATATC